>CM031943.1:8431854-8591854 GCA_018749465.1 Paracanthobrama guichenoti
TCTTCTGTAATTGTTACTCTAATATCAGGAGAATTTTATCACTTTTAAAATAATTTTTATCATTTTATCCATATTAGATTTAGATCCAGGTCACTAAAGACCCGAATATGTAGTAATGATTGGCAAAACATTCATGCATTTAAGGGTTAAGAAACGTTTTATTTCATGTTGACCGTTCCTAGATAGTCATCTGCCATCATATCTCTTACACCAGCTCCTTTCAAAATGTCAGTAATCCAAACCAGTGCTGTTCTAGACATCTACCCAAAGCTGAAAGCTGTTTCTATTTGAGTACTTGACACAAGAGAATATACCGTATGCACGTGTGTATGTGTGCATGTTTGTGTTTGTTTTAGTGTTTCACAGCACAGCTGCAGCTCTTGTTGTCTGATTGCTCCTGCTTTCCCTCCCCTCATCCATCTTCATCTGTCTGATTACTGTGAATTTGCACCCTCTCACTTGCGTTAGAACTGCCGTCCTATAAGATATGTGAGCGTGTGTTGACACTAGTCTTGATTTCTACGGACGTGCAGATCGGTGCACAGATGGCCGCTCTATTGTACGGTATTTATGTCATGGTGAAGGGCCCAGGTTGCAAAGCTGTCGTGGTGTTGTAATGTAACTGCAGAGTTGTGTTGTGGTGTAATGAGGGAGCTTATTGTTTTTAATCAGGTTATTTTTGTGTGGTCTTCTGAAGACCTTATTGGCTGGAGTATGTGAAAGTCTTAAGGGGACCGACTTTATCCTGCATTATCATTGATTCCTTTGCCACAATCTGCCACCTAAACACCATCTGCTCTCAATGGCACTGACATGAATGCTGATGATAGATTATTTCAGTTCATTGTTACTGCTGGTCGCTGGGCAACCTACTATTTATTATTTCTTTATTCACTAAAATAACATAATATGCACATCTTATAGTATTCTGATCATGTTTATGGGGATATATATATAAAAAAAAATTTTTTTTTCTTTTTCATATTTGAAAACCATATTTGTGTGTAAATGTGGTTAAATGTGCACTTAACATTAATCTAAACCAATGAATAGTACTTTTAACAAACTCCAGTAATATTAGTCACTATTTTGCAGTTATTTTTGGTTTTAAAGTGTGATTAGGCTATAAAAAAATTAATTAAAAAAAATGCTATTTCTACAATGACATTACATCCACACCAGTAGGTGTCAGTATAAGGTCTAATGCCACTGTGCCAAAAAAAGTGTTACTGAATTCTGGCATCTGCTTGGCATATGTATGTGTATATACAGGTGTATACACTCACCTAAATGATTATTAGGAACACCATACTAATACTGTGTTTGACCCCCTCTCGCCTTCAGAACTGCCTTAATTCTACGTGGCATTGATTCAACAAGATGCTGAAAGCATTCTTTAGAAATGTTGGCCCATATTGATAGGATAGCATCTTGCAGTTGATGGAGATTTGTGGGATGCACATCCAGGGCACGAAGCTCCAGTTCCACCACATCGCAAAGATGCTCTATTGGGTTGAGATCTGGTGACTGTGGGGGCCATTTTAGTACAGTGAACTCATTGTCATGTTCAAGAAACAAATTTGAAATTATTCTTTGTGACATGGTGCATTATCCTGCTGGAAGTAACCATCAGAGAATGGGTACATGGTGGTCATAAAGGGATGGACATGGTCAGAAACGATGCCCAATTGGCACTAAGGGGCCAAAAGTGTGCCAAGAAAACATCCCCCACACCATTACACCACCACCACCAGCCTGCACAGTGGTAACAAGGCATGATGGATCCATGTTCTCATTCTGTTTACGCCAAATTCTGACTCTACCATCTGAATTTCTCAACAGAAATTGAGACTCATCAGACCAGGCAACATTTTTCCAATCTTCAACTGTCCAATTTTGGTGAGCTTGTGCAAATTGTAGCCTCTTTTTCCTATTTGTAGTGGAGATGAGTGGTATCTTGGTATCTGCTGTTGAGCCCATCCGCCTAAAGGTTGTGCATGTTGTGGCTTCACAAATGCTTTGCTGCATACCTCGGTTGTAACGAGTGGTTATTTCAGTCAAAGTTGCTCTTCTATCAGCTTGAATCAGTCGGCCCATTCTCCTCTGACCTCTAGGGTTGCCGTGAAAACCTTTGAGTGTCTGTTCATGATATGACTGAACATTCTCAAATGAAACGGTAAATGCTCATGAAGTGACGGTTTATGCGTTCGTGTCCTCATATAGTGACACGGCAGACACTACAAAGACAGCGAGTGTCGCGCGCGTGTGCTCGCCCATGCATCTCCGCCCGTCATACACACAGAGACGCAGAATTTGCAGGTAATATTTAAATAGTATTTTGCAGTTTAATATTCACAGACACTAGTATATATTCGGCTACAGTCTGGAGCCCTGCGCTTAGATTAACACGGAAGCGACTGAACGCAGCTGCTTGTACTGAATATACTCGGGAGTCGGTACTACAGAAATGCTGGTATCATCACATTTTTAAAATGTACTTGTGACAGTTGCCATTTTACTGGCTGGTTTGGTCCAGTCTGAAATACTGCTAAACAGCGGACCTATTGCTAACACGTTTTCATTTCTTCTTTGCTGCTCTAAACAGTGGTTGCTTGTGGCAACACAGCACAACTTCCTGTGTTTGCAATGCATTCTGAGCAGCGAAGAAGAGCCGTCCAGCGGTTAGGCCGCGGTCATAATAACTAGGTCTTGTTTAAGAAAATGGTATCAGATCGGTAACGTTACATGGGTTCAAGTACTCGCCGATACCGATGCCAGAATTTGTTGTGGTATCGGTGATATCGAACAACTCTATTTTATATATATATATATATATATATATATATATATATATATATATATATATATATATATATATATATATATATATATATATATATATATATATATATATATATACACACACATATATGTAATGTACTGCATATTATATGAACCATGAAGTTTCAGTTGTTAAGTAACATTTCAAAGTGTTCAAATAAATTTTTGCCTGTTTTTATATCAGGTGGCACAACCAAATTGTTGTATGTATATACTGTAGTTTTATCACCTGACATGGAAAGTGTCCCAACCTACCCATACTTGAAATTAGCAGGTTTTAACCAGTATTTGAGAGAGATATACAAACCTTTTCACTCTTCCACAAGGATCAGTTGGAGTCTTGTGGATGATGCATTATCATGTTTACTGTTATTACCACAATTCATAATAAAAGAGCCATGTTTGCATGTTTGAGAATATACAAATTGCTTGACAAAAAGTTTTTCAGTGATCTCAACAGCTTTAAAACTACTGATATTTATAAAATTTGATTATGAAATGTTTCAAACCTAAAATGATGCCATAGTATTTAGTTGTTAATTATTTATTATTAAGACACTATTTTAAATAGTAGTCTGTTCATTTGTTCGGACAGTTGCACCACCTGACATTTTGGGGTTTATGATAACAAAACAAATGAAATATATTATTTAAATATACTAAAAATTATTAAAACTAAATAGGTTTTATAGAATAAAGTGATATATGAAGTGACATGAATTTATAAAATTATTTTAAAAGACATACTGTAATGCAAATAATAATGCAAATACACAAAAATATGCATGTCATGTCATTGACCCCCCCATATATATTTATTTTCATTATTTCATACTCTTTTATAATTAAACAGGATGCAGCGCTTTGTCCTGGGAGAGAGAGAAACATTCATCACCTGTTTCAGAGAAAACACAGCACAGCTTGAACAACTCTCAGCTCAACTCTCTCCAACACACCCATCTACTGGCCAACAGTGAGTATTAACCATTCACTTGCTCGCCCTGATATGTTTAAAGTGATCATTCAATCAAAAACAAAAATTCTGTCAGTATTTTTCTCAGCCTCATGTCGTTTCAGACCTGTATGACTTTCTATTTTCAATTAACGGGGACTGGAGCTTTCAAGCTTAAAATTACATGTGAAGGAATTTGTCCGCTGCATTTAACCAAGTTAGTGCACACATATTAGGAGCAGTGAGTAGTGAACACACACACTGCAAACCATGGACACACACACCTGGAGCAGTAGGCAGCCATTTCGCTGTGGCGCCCAGGGAGTGATTGGGGGTTAGGTTCCTTGCTCAAGGGCAACTCAGACATTTCCTGCCAGTATTGAGAATCAAACCCGCAACCTTCAGGTTACTAGTCTAACTCTTAAACCATTAGGCCACGACTGCCACTTCAAAATTATGCAAAAAGCATTGGGGCAAAAAAATATTGGGAAAAAGCTGACATTGCTTTTGACACCTTTAGTTTTTCTAAAAGTTTATTCGTTTTTTATGTTTTTCTGTGTGTGTGTGTGTGTGTGTGTGTGTGTATATATATATATATATATATATATATATATATATATATATATATATATATATATATATATATATATATATATATATATATATATATATATATTATATAGTATTCATAGATTTCTCAATGTTAAGTGGTCTAACACTGCATAGTCTTCATGCAGTGTATGTGTGTGTGTGTGTATATATATATATATATATATATATATATATATATATATATATATATATATATATATATATATATATATATATATATATATATATATATATATATATATACACACACACTGCATGAAGACTATGTAGTGTTATTTTACATTTGATTATTCAATTTAGGCCTGCATGTAAAAAAATTTAAAATAAAATAAAAAGTGTGAGTGTGTGTCTGTGTGTGTGTGTGTGTGTGTGTGTGTGTGTGTGTGTGTGTGTGTGTGTGTGTGTGTGTGTGTGTGTGTGTGTGTGTGTGTGTGTGTGTGTGTGTGTGTGTGAAACAAAATTCACCAGATGACTTAAATAGCTCTTTTGGAAAGAATAAATAATTCTAGAATGATTGGGGTGATTTTGTTGGGAAGTGAATCTACATACAAAATAATAAACAAATGACAAGCATAGCTATATAAAATAGAACAAAAATGCAAATTAAATCATCAATTTCATGTAAGTCTAAATTGAATAAGCAAATGTAAAATAACACTGCATAGTCTTCACTGTATAAATTAAATATAATTAATCCTTGTTACAGCTACAAAAGTGATTTTCTCTTTATATTTTGTTGTTTTATTAAACCTGGGTTCACACTGTATGATTTTGGCCACAATTTGGCCTTCTGAGACCAATTTTGAGAATCCTAAAAAAATTCCTCTTATCCTGGGCCAAAATCTGAAGTCTTTGATCGCCAGTTTGACATGTTCGACGACAGCCAAACAATGACCATTGCGATTCAAATTTTACCTCCTACAAAATTCTGGCAGTGTCAGAAGATTTGATGCCCAATCCTGCAGTGTGGCTTCTCCTACGACAACCATCAAATCAAAAGCCAATAGGAGCGCCGAACCTTATGACGTAATTAGTGAGATAACAACAAACCACCACTTGCTCCACACACACACACCCCCCCCCTTCCCGACCATTTCTATCCCACATGTAAATGCAGCTCACATTCACTGAACGTGTCACTGATTGATTATGTAAAACTCTGAATGAGTCGTCTTGTGTGCATCTGTTTTTAATGCATCTGCCGTACAGTCTGACATTTAATGACAACTGAGATCTCACAGTGTGACATGGCTTACAGCGAGGATCATGTTCGTATAGTCTGACAAGCAACAGTCGTAAAGGACCATTATAAATCATACAGTGTGCAACCGGCTTAACATTAATGACACGGACAGCAGCAGGAGGATTAGGCCGCTGTCACTTTTAAGGGGACCTATTATGCAAAATTCACTTTTATATGGAGTTTGAACATAAACGTGTTGGCTGTGTGTGTACACAACCACCCTATAATGGTAAAAATCCACCCACTCATTAGCAGTGTCTCAGAGCAAGTCGTTTGCAGATTGTAGGTTTTGTGACATCACATATGCTTAGGCCCCGCCCACGACTGATGCAGGACTCTGCCCTATTAGCATAGACCCCGCCCTCAGTGAGCTGTACATAGTCCGCCATGTTTATCTCTTCACCAGAGCATTTAATAGCCTTCAAGTAAGAAATGTGTCCTTATTAAAGCTACTAACTTATTTAATCAAGAGCAGTGAGGGATTTTCTATTTTTTTTATTCTTATTAACAGCATATTATAGCAGTAGATACTGTATATTACGCTGTTTTCACTTTATTACACAGATCTAATAAACACGTGATTTCTTTCCCTGCTGTTTACATTAACAGACATAACCAACTGTGTTTATGTGAAATTTGTGTGTTTTTGACATAACCTTGTGTGTATTTGACAGATTTAAGTGCGAAAGAGAACTTTAAGACTCACGGGACACTCCGTCTAACAGCCAGCTCTCTGTGTGTGTGTGCTTCAGATGTGTGCGCTCAGAAAACCATATATCAGAAGTTCAGACTGATATGGCTTTAAAGCGCATGCTGATAATAAACTTTCATGATGATGTAGAACTGCAATGTCACGTGAGCGTGAGCGTGATAGAGATGATAATCAAAACCAAACAGATGTTTTAGTTTTTGGCAGAGTATCAGAGGCACGAGCTGTAAAGGCTCCGCCCTCTTCTGGAAAGAGAGAGGGAGCAGCAGCTCATTTGCATTTAAAGATATATGCCCGAAAACAGCATGTTTTTCCTTTCACTCAAAAATAGGCATTTACAACATGATATAATAAATTATCTGTGGGGTATTTTGAGCTGAAACTTTACAGACACATTCTGAAGACACCTGAGACTTATATTACATCTTGTAAAAAGGGGAATAATAGTTCCCCTTTAAGGCCTAATGGACAGATCCAATATAATGATACGCATCTTTTTTTTCTTCTAAATGTTTTATGTTTATGTAAGCCATAAACAATGGATACTCGCTGAGACAGGCACAAATAGATCAAATGTATACTTATACTTTGTCGTGACGTGTCGTCTTGCACTCAAATGGTTTAAAATTGCTTGAATGTTTAAACTGACAGAACTGACAACACTTTCTGACTAGTTAAACTGAAAACTTTCACTCTATGATGGTTAAACTTTGCAATTAATCCGAGAATCACAACCTTGGTGCCTGGTCCGTACAGATCAACTACAATCCTGATACATGACATCACACACCCTGTGATTTGGCTATCGCAGATGCGCACATTGCTAAATGAGCAGCCCTAAAAAGCATTATGAAAGTTGTCCATATGACTGAACTCCAAGTCTAATCTGAAGGCATTCAACAGATTTGTGTGATAAACAGACTTAAATTTAAGTAGTTATTCCCTGATTCTTTCTTCTTTGCATAGGACTGGACCTGCCCTTCATGATGATGCCCCATCCCCTGCTTCCTGTTGGACTTCCTCCCGCCTCTGTTGCCATGGCTATGAACCAGATGAACCACCTTAATACAATTGCCAACATGGTTGCCAGTGCACAGGTGCACAGCCCCGTCTCCAGGCCGACATCTGCCATCAAGGTAGGACATGCTGTACACACTAAAACACACAAATACTCCAAGAGCTTTTTTGCTGCAAGGTCAGCAGGGATTGTTCACACAGTTCTCACTTGAGTTTATTTATTTTGAGTCACTTAAAGCAATTTGCTGGTCCACTTGGTCTAAAGGGGTCCTAACTGCTTTAAGGACTTGTGTCATGTTGCAAAAACAGCTTGACTATAAAGTTGCTTCACCACAAAGCTGTATCTGGAAGAAAAAAAAAAAAAAAAAAAAACTTTTATTTTATCACAAATAATTTATGATGATATGAACCTCAAGCCAATCTGACTCTCTGTTGCATTTCAGACCAACTGGGCTGTTGAAGATGTGTTGTCATATGGGGAGAGTTTATATGGGTGTGTAATTGCTTACAGGACTGAATGGTTTTTTTTTGTTGTTGTTTTTTTGTTTTTTTCAGCAAGAGTGTTTTGAGGAGAGTCCCTCTTTGACACCATCCATTGAGGGGATTGTTCCTCAGAAAACTGAGCCCTCACCTCAACAAAGCAGTTCAGTTCCCAGCAGCCCCACACACCCTTACACACACTCTCCTCAAAAAACAGGTGAGTTTACATATTCAGTAGGGATGTCAAATGAATTAATCATATGCTGAGTAATTAATTGAATTTATTGTAGTTAATAAAACTATACATCAATATTTGCTGAGTAAATCCCTCAAATGCACAAACACTACCGTTCAAACGCTTGGGGTGAGTGAAGAAATGTATGCTTTTATTCAGCAAGTATACATTCAATTGATCAAGTGAGAATAAATACATTTATAATGCTACAAAAGCCTTATATTTCAAATAAATGCTGTTCTTTTGAACTTGCTATTCATCAAGGATCTTGAAAAATAATCAGAAATGTTTCTTGAGCTCCAAATTTACATATTAGAATGATTTCTGAAGGATCATGTGACACTGAAGACTGGAGTAATGATGCTGAAAATTCAGCTTTGCGGTCACAGGAATAAATTACATTTTAAAATAGAAAATGGTTATTTTAAATTGTAATATTATTTCACAATACTAATGTTTTTACTGTATTTTTGATCAAATAAATGGGGCCTCGCTGAGCATGAGACTCAAAAACATTAAAAACTATTACTGACCCCAAACATTTGAATAATAGTATAACTGTCAAAGACCGTATTGTGCCATAGGAGTAAACCATTAAATGGACATTACAGGCAATAGCATTAGAAACCATCATAGCAAAATGTTTGTTTTATTTCAATATAATTAAACCTAAGCCTATCACTAGCCTATAGTCCACTTAGTAACCACATAGCAACATGCTAAAAAACAATCCGAACTGTATAGAAGCGTACTAAAAAATCACTCTATACTGTAGCAACTGCATGGCAATATGATAAAAACCACTCAGGACACCTTAGCAAATGCATGTCAATGCCTTGGGCTGGCAACCATCAACAACACCCTAGCATAGCATAGTGTGTATATATATCTTTTTTCCTAGATGTAGTTTCTGAATGTCTGTGGATTTATGGAGACCCAGGTATTGTGGTTAGCATCTTCATCTTGAAGTGTGATATTACTGTTGTTTCATAATATCTTGCATATAACGTCCATAGTAAACAATATTATATGATTTACATTGAGGGGAAAAAAGCTGTTACTGTAAACTAATCAACAAGCTTTGCAATGATTCTGGTGCATTGACACAATAACAGCACAAGGCAATATGTGTTTGTAATAGTCTGTGCTACTCGGAAACTTCTTGTTTCATTTATCTGCTGTCTTTTTGTGTCTCTTTTTCTCTCTGCAGCATATGACGTTCACGATGAACAAAGGGAGACAGACTCAGCTCTGCATATGAACAGACTTTCCAACGAAAGGGGTGCATTTTCTCAACATAAACTAAATTTCATTCAAAATAACACAATTTCATATAACATAACATTACATAAAAGCCTCTGACCTCCTCTGCTCTCATTATAGTTCAATTATTACAGAGCCTTTATATTGCGTTTGGTTGGGTGATGTAATGGTATATTGTTGGTTGTAATGGGATATTCTAGGTTCTATACACAAGTAATCTCAAAACAATTAAAATAATATGCTCATGCCTTACTGCATATCATCCTCTACTAGAAAATATATAAAAAGCATAAACCGTCAGACATGCACTAGGATCATGTGACACTGAAGACTGGAGGAATGATGCTGAAAATTCAGCTTTGCCATCACAGGAATAAATTAAATACATTTTAAAATATATTCAAATAAATAAGTTTTTCAGAATATAACAGTTTTTACTGTATTTTTGATTTAATAAATGCAGCCTTGGTGAGCATAAGAGACTTCTATTAAAAACATTTTTAAAATCTTCCCGACCCCAAACTATTTTTGTCAGTTTTATTATTATTTAAAATATGTCTATATAGCTGTTATTAATTTTTATTTCAGTTTTAGTTCATGTTATTCTAGTACATCAATTTAAACTAAATTAAATTATTTATTTATTTTTTTCCTTGGCAACTAGCTGAAATAAAATAAGTTTATGTTAAGTTTTTGTTGTATTTATTCATTTTATTTACCGTTTATTTCAAGTAATGAAAGTATATATTTCTATGGTTTTAGTTAACTATATGACCCTGTCTGAGGCTGAGTAAATAATGACAGTATTTAAATTAATGGCTAAATTATTCCTTTATCGGTCAGTTGATCAGATGAATTAATTTCTTTGGGTTTATTGTTTTGCAGTTGAGCAGAATACAGTGAAGCCAACAATATTTGAGAAGGTCCCAGCTCAGACGTTCCCCTCGAGCTTCCCTGCTTCCCTCCTTTTCACAGATGGCCTCTCCTCCGTGGAGACGCTGCTCACTAATGTCCAGGTACGGCCATGAAGGAATACATACATAGAGAGACACACATACGATACAATGTTCAACATCGATAACATTTGGACATGTGTTTCAGGGTCTGCTAAAGGTGGCTTTGGAGAACGCCCGTCTGCAGGAGAAACAGCTTCAGCAGGAGAGGCGAGAGCTCAAGATGGAGCTGTACAGAGAGAGAGAGATGAGAGAGAGTCTAGAGAGACAGCTCACCTCTGAGTTACGCAGTCGAGGTAAAGTAGATATATTGGAGAATTGAAAAACCAGAGATCAACCAGTTCCATGCAACGTTTACACATGGAACTTTTCTCTTATCTTTTCTCATCCAGCCACCATTCAGAGACGTCTGAAGAAGGAGAAGAAGGCAAAGAGGAGGTTACAGGAGGCGCTGGAATATGAGTCCAAGCGGAGAGGGCAAATCGAGCAGGCCTTACAGCAGGCCACCTCGTCACACGGTGAGACACACTCACACGCTCAGTGACTTTCATTCAGGCCGATAGTCTTTCAGCAGGCTTTGTCAGCTGTCGCTGTCTGTTAACACAGATCCAATCAGTTTGGACATGGAGACGGAGCGCTGCAGAAGCCCGGAGGACAACTGTTTGTTACAAGGTACCGAATTGAACTGGCCCCTTTTCATATGCATTTCTTATTGAAAAACAGCATATTTTAACATATAATGTTTTTGAATGAAGCCTCTAATGCTCACCAAGGTTGAATTTATTTGATAAAATTTTTTGTAAAAACAGTAATATTATGAAATATTATTACAATTTAGAATAACTTTTCTATTTTAATATATTTTAACATTTAATTTATTTGTGTGATGCAAAGCTGATTTTTTTTCAGCATCATTACTCCAGTCTTCAGTGTCACATGATCCTTCAGAAATCATTTGGTGCTCTAGAAAACTATTTTTACTATCAATGTTGAAAACTGTTTTGTGGAAACAATGATAATTTCTTCTCCCCAGGATTATTTGATAAATAGAAAGTTCAAAAGAACAGCATTTATTTTGCTTATAACTATGTCGTAAGTCCTTGCTGAATAACTATTCATTTCTTTTCAAAAAAATATATTAATGATAAATATGATCATTCCTCCTATACACTTTGAATAGAGAACTAAAATATTTAGCATTTTTATTTTTCCTGGTACAAACACGATTATCAATACACACTCCTGTATACAGTGTGTATTTATACGGACGTGCGCAGTTTCAGCTGTGGCTTATTCAGATTTGTTGTTTTGACCTCACTTCCCCTTCTCATCAGTCTTTCTCAGCAACACCGTGTGTCACTCGCCCGTGTCCTCCAAACAGATGAGATCATCGGCTCCCTCTGTCTCAGAGCGAAACCATTAGCAAATAAACACATAGATGAATCAAAAGACTGGGGACTAATTGCAAGTTTCCTATGTAAGCAAAGCCTCACCGCATGAATATTCCAGCGCCGCCCTTCCACCCATTTATCTGTTACTGCAGCTGGCCGTTCTCGTTCTCTCCCCCTCCGTGAGACAGCTAAAGCTACATGATAAATTACTTGAATTACACCTCTTGTTAATTTTATTAAAATGGCTCCCTAATGCAGAGAAAATCTGCTACACGTTGGCACAGCATTGGACTGGAAGAGGTGTTCATTTACTCTCTAATGTCTTTTACATGATGTGCAAAAATTGTCTATTTTAGAGTAAAAGGGCATTTGAAATTGTGTATAATATTTTAGAAATACAAGTAAATATTTCATTTTTATTAATACATTTTTTTTGCTATTTTTTTTTTTTATATTTGGATTATGTAGTGTTTTAAGCATGTTGGTCAAACATTAGGCCCACCTTAAATTAACTTAAATAAAAATAAAATTGACACAAGGTAACTGAAAAAAAGATATACTATATGACCCCAAAATAATAATTAACAAAACATGCACTATTCAAAAGTTGGTGTTCAGTAAGATTTTTTCTGCTCACCAAGGCTGTATTTATTTGATGATAAATACAGTAAAACTAATATTGTGAAATATCACAATTTTAAGTAATATTTATTTTAATATATTTTAAAGGCAAAGCTGAATTTTCAGCGTCATTATTCCAGTCTTCAGTGTCACATGATCCTTCAGAAATCATTCTAATATGAGGATTTAGTGCTCAAGAAACATTTATTATTATCAGTGTTGAAAATGTGCTGCTTAATATTTTGTGGCAACAAGGATACATTTTTTCAGGATTCTTTGATACATAGAAAGTTCAAAAGAACAGGATTTATTTGTAATTAACATTTATTTTTTGTAAAATTATGTCTTTACTCTCACTTTGATCAATTTAATGCATCCTTAATGAATAAATGTAAACATTTCTTAAAAAAAAGTTTAACAAGAAGTTTAGCATTATTAAACATTTAAATAATCATTGCATAATAATGAAAAAACAGTTGGCAAACGCTTTTGGTGGTTTCAGTCTCTCCCCATTCAAGTGCATAAGAAGAACATAGAAAGTCTTTTTTTTTTTTTTTTTTCAGACTGCTGTAATATACAAGTTAAACCTTTGGTTTAGTATCCTCAAACCTTCCTCTTATTGTCTCTTTTTACAGAAAGCAGAACATACACAAAAATCCAATAATGTACTAAGAGGAGGGAACTCCCAACGAGAGGCAGAGGATGTTCTCCACATCATGGACCATCCCGAAAAAACAAAAAACAATCAACATCCCGAATGCAGTTTCCAATGAAGAGAGGACAAGGTTTTATACAATGAGCTATGTTGGAGATCTTCTCTTTGACCCAACCGGTTGCTCCATCCACACTTATTCCCATCCTCAAAACATTCCAGATTCCTCAACTGTTGTTTTATCTACATACATTGTGCTTAATTCCCTGTTTTAAACTCTGTGGAGATGATTGATGTCCTGTTACTTGTTTTGAAGCAGTGACATTATCCCTTCAGGACAGTGACCTTCAGTCTAATGCCTTCAGGATGGGCTGGTGAAAATGTAAAAAATGAGGGAAAGAGAAGGAAAAGAGATGCATCTGGCTTGTGCTTCATTCTTGTTGAAAGACTCTGAAGTTACTGGAATGTGACATTTTCTTTCTTTTCTCTCGTTTGTCCATCTTCTGGCTCTTCTCTCCATTTATCTCTCTTTGTAGGTCAGTTTAGCTTCTTGATACTGTTTAAAATGTTCTGCTCTGTGCTAGTTTTCTTTTGTAAGACCTTGTGTTATTTTATTGGCTTTCAGTCAGAAGGAAACACTACTGAATGTGTTTGTTCTTTATTTTGAATCTTTCCTAATGAGAAATACAGTATTACCACCACATCATTCATTGAAAAGTTTCAAAATTCTCCCTGAATGTTTTGCCCTTCATATGATATGAATGCCTTTGGTTTGTTGAAACCTGTGGTTCCCAAGCATCTGCAAAGATTTGATTCACTAACCATTTTAGCATAGGCTAAAACCAGACCCTGTGACCGCAGAGGATATTTGGCATTTCCCCCAACATACGAGTCTTTATTTAGTCTAAGAGTTACTTAAAGAGGAAAACAGACTTCCCGCAGAACAGAAGTTCCCTGCTGGTGTTGTCAGGATGAGCCTTGAGCCATCATTCCTATAGGCATTCGAATGCTAAATGATGAAAAGGTGTAGATGTAAGGTGTAGATCGATGAAAGGTGTAGATCGATGTCTGTCACTGCTTTGTGCACCAGAAAGAACTGACGACTCAAATAAACAATGCGATGCTCATGTCACCGGTGTCACCTTGTCGTCAGTAGCGTTCCTCATGAAGCAAAAGCCATCAAACAGTCCTATTGATTCAAGTCATGCAAATGAGACCCCATTAGTGCCATTATTGACACATATCAAAGTCCTCATTAACATTCAGTTTGTGGTCTTCTCATTACTGGCATTTCAGACACAAGCTAAAGTATGTGTCCTGTACTCATGATATTTCAAGTCTAAAAGGACCCTTGAACGGCAATTTCCTTTTCCAAACAAGGATATCATGACTCAAAGTACAGTACATTAAACGTGGAATTGTAATATTTTTCTTTTGCATACTTTAGGAATATCACCCGAGACCATAAATCTGTGGGGACCATAAATAGATTTGAAAACAATTTACTCTGATTCAGAATTGCTCTCTAAAAATGGGAGATGACCATTTGGGAACGTGGGAAAGGTTCGGTTTAAAAACGACCGCTAGCAGAAGATAGGGGCGGAAGATAAACATACGTGTTTAGATACAGAAATGACATCTGTTTTGCAATGATTGTTTCGTGAGAAATATATCAGTACTGTTAACTTAAACAGAACTGTTGCCTTTATTTGTGTATTTGGTATTTTTAGCATCCTGGATAATATGTTATTTTAGTTACACACAAGTTTTTGAGTCCCTATGTAAAAGGAAACTGCACAGGATATTGTGTGATCGCTGACCAAGTAGGCTGGAAACAAAAAAATAAACAAAATGAAACCTCAAGTATGAAGAACATGATCCAATACACTGAAGAAAAATGGCTTGAAACTGTTTTCACTCAGAAATTGCTAGTAAATAATTACAAAGAAATGGCAAGTTTTAGATTGACGTAAATGTGAAAATTTGAAGTAGTAGCATTTTCTTTTAAAACGGCAAACAATTATTTCATGGCATTCATTATTTTCTTTAAAACTGTGGGCCATTTTTCAGTCCCCTCGAGCCAGATAAACAGCAATGTGTCTGATATGTTATATTATTCCCAGGATGCATTAAGGTTGGCTGATGTTTTCTCAGGGTGGTGCAACTATGACTATAGATAGTCAGAGGCACTGATTGAATGATTTACCCATAATACTCCAAACAGAAACATGAGTTTATTTTGTTACTCATGAAAAAGGAGGCCCAGATATTTGTTTTAATGCGATTTGAAGAAGCTTGTTGTCTCCAGTGAGTTATAGAACCATTTCATGCACCACAGCCTTCAAATAAAGATACACATTGTGAAGAAAGCACTTAAATAAGACATGAAAAAATGTTTGTTTAACTAGATTACCCATATTAGGGCACACTGGGATGGAAAGGGAGGAAACGCTTTGAAAGGAAATTATTAAATTGTGATTAAGTCATTGAACCTATGAAGAACTTTTTTCTTGACATGGAAAGATAACGGAGGATGTTTTTCCTCATCTAAAGTGACCAGCAGTCTACTCTTGACTTCCACCATATAGAAGAATGATGATGTGTCTTTACATGAATGACAAGGAACAAATTACAAGGAAAAATAATTGATATATTTATAGACCTATACTGTTGCAAAAATGTTGAGGTCTTTGAGTTTTTTTAAATATTTGTATAAGTATCTTATGCTCGCCAAGGCTGCATTTATTGGATAAAAAATACAGTAAAAGTCTTTTCTACATTGATCAATTATAAATAAGTAATTTATTCCTGTGATGCAAAGCTGAAATTTTCAGCATAATTACTCCAGACTTCAGTGTCACATGATCCTTCAGAAATCATTCTAATATGATGATTTGAGTGACACCTTTTATTATCAATGTTGAAATGTTGTGCCGCTTAATAATTTTGTGAAAACTGTGATACATTTTTAGTGACTTTACTGTTACTTTTGATCAGTTTGATGCCTCATGCTGAATAAAAGTCTTTATTAAAATAAATAAATTAAAATAGTAATACTGTCCATACCCATATCGTTTTTTTTTTGGTTATTTATATTATAAACGTCTAATAATCTTCACCCCACCAAGAACATGCCCAATTCTTTAATATTAATTACAGTGGGTAAACCGGAAACCATGCAGGGACAGATGCATGATTTCACATGGTCAACAACTGAGGAGGAAAAAAAAAAAAAAAAAAAAACAAATTTCAAACAAAGGCCCACAGAAGAGATATTCATATTCTTGCTCACACATACTGTCTCTGGTGTAATATACCAGGTGATTGCAATGTAAAAGATCAATATTTCAATTTCAGACTGCATTTTTATTCTTGGAGATTACAGAACAATCAAATACTCGATTTTCTCCATCTTCCGAAGGAAGACTTTCCCAGCCTTACTGATAGCAAAATGAAAAGGTTTTAGCCTGGGTGCAAGGTGTTTGTTTTTGTGAATTATTCATTGAGATGTGTTTGTGCAAGTGAATAGCCATTTGCTCCAATACTGAAGGGCAAATAATACAGATTGCTCAAACATAACAGAAGAGGAATTTGACATTGAGAAGTGGAAATGCGGACAAAGCCTTCAGGGTCACCTACTGATAAACAGTCCTCGTGACAGACGGAGCGACAGTGTAGCCGTAGCTTATTACACAACATTTCTTGTCTTTGATGGACTTGTAGGATGTTGTTTGTCCACATACATTTTAAGAAAAGAACGGGGGAATGTAACTGGATATCCAAAAAAGTTTTGATTTTCCCATCTTTCTTTTGAGAAAGCTAGCTTTGCTACAATAAAACACCAACAAATAATGACATACATTCTAAAGTCAGCATTAAACGGAAGTTGCTATATTGTGACGTATCTGAGTGGCTTCTCGAGCAAGAGAACAACAAAAAATACAAAATAAGGGAGGGAGAGAGAGACTTATGTCCATATGAAATTGATTGGATCATTGTGGTTTGACAGGTTGTGACAGGCACACACACACACGTTGGTTTCCATGTTTTATGGGGACTTTTAGACAAATGATTTTTATACTATACAAACTGCATTCTATTTCCTAGCCTAGCCCAAGCCCTAAACACAGCCCACACAGACAAAAAAAAAAAAAAAAAAAAACTAATTTAGTCATTTAGTAACAATTTATAATTGTCCTCATGGATTGCTGCAGTTCGAGATAATGGGCTAATCCCTTGACAGACAGCTTTCGCGACCAATGATAAAGGTCATTTCTCCACGCCCCTACCTTTTGTCACGCCCATTAGTCCAACCTGCAAATACACACACTTGGAGAAAAAAAATGATGTCCCCACAAGGTCAAAAATGACAGGTATTACTATCCTTGTGGGGACATTTGGTCCCTATAAAGACGTAGGGAATACCAGGACCAACTATAACAGTTCTGTATCAACAAACCACCAATAAACTATTCAGAATATTTTAGTAACATTCCCACATAAAACTTCTTGACGAATCCGCAAGTCTCTAAATGAGCAAGGATTTGTTCTTTCTTCTTGACGTTACCACCCCCTTGTGGTAAAGGCTGCAAAACTACTACCCTGAAAAAAATGTTTGTTTTTTTTCTTCACACACACACACACACACACACACACACACACAAAATCAACCCAACAGCTTGTTGTTGGTTTTCTTTGTTATTTATTTATCTGTCATCTACAATTCACTTATCAAAAGCATCAGCTAATGAGCTGGTGCCAATAAACAAAACCTGCACGTTCCTCCTGTTACAACATTTGCATACAGTTGAATCTCAGGTCAATAACTTTCATACATACTCCACATCGCACTCCAAACAACACTAATCTGAATAGGCATACAAACACCTGCAGGAGCTCACACACATACAGCTTTTGGAAATAGCGACGCCTGATATCTGATAAAACAGCTGAAGTAAACAATACTGTACAGAAAAGCATTAAGAAAAAAAATTAAGTCGAACATTCCCTGTAAGTGACATCACGTACATAAACACTGCAAACGCAAAAACAAATATGAACAGATCAAGCAAAAATGGTACAACCATATTTGGATATAAATTTAAAAAAGGTGCCTAGTTTTTCAGGGTTACATCTGCATTACTGAAATGAGAGATGTGGGAAATTTAGAGGCTTTATGAAGTGCCAAGTTCAGACTGTTCCATCTAAAAGTAAAATGATAAAAGGACATTTTGGGAATATATACTGTATGCATAAATCACATTTTATGGCCATGTTGAATCACAAAAAAAACAATTATGCATTTGTTGCATCACATAAAATGTTTACATAAAAATATTATCTTTACAGCAAAAGGTAAAATCTTATACTTTTTTTTTTTTCTTCCACCTTATATTAATACTGAAAAAATCTCCAGGTAGGTATTTTCTTAGTTGGAATATATGAGAGAGCTATGATGATGACATTAATGGCAAGTAAAAGTAACAGTAGCTATAAGACCTTAACTAAATGTATAACCTAAACTAAATTTTAGGGAAGAAAAATTAGTGAGATGAATAGAAAAGAGAACTATGAGAAGGATTTCCAGAATCCATTCAAAGAGCTTGCCAACTTCATGGATTCAAAAGAAAATTTCAGCATGTTTACAATGTCGGCAACATGTACCAGCATGAGAACAAACACAAGCAAATGTTTAAATCCAAGCTCTGATTTGATTGGTCTGCAGTAGCTGCCATTTTTGGATCTGAAATGGCGTTTGATTTTAGCTTCCTGTTCATGTAACATTCAAGTGACATGTTCTGTCTGATCTATGAGGACCTCAATATTACCTTCTTCTAATGGACTAAAACTCAACACATCTTGGTATCAGTTGTAATTTTAGATGTCAAGGGGTCAAGCTTCAGAAAACAAACAAACAAAAAAAGGCAAAGAACTATATCAGAGTTCAGTTTTCTCCTGGTCAAGAGGAACTTTCTTCTGAATCTCCTCCTCATCTGAGGTGTATCCAGCTTCTTCAGTTTTCCGCTTGCTAGTTTTGGTGTTGTGAAGCTTGGACTTTTCCTTCTTCTTCTTATTCTTCACCTTCTTTTCCTTTTTCTGCCCGTCTTCGCTGTCTTTACCCTTCTTCTTTTTGCCCTTCTTTTTCTTCTTATCCTCCGCGAGCGCTGCAGTGTCTCCCTTTTTCCCAACCCAACTCTCTTTAAGACAGTCTGCAGAGAGAATCAGAGATGCGTGTTTGCACAGTTCCGATCTTTATACTAACTGCCTGCAATGTTATTAGCAACAAGTGATCAAATCAGAGCTGTGTGTTTGGGAAGTGATGTCTTTTTCTGGCAGATCTATATTGGTTGCTATAGCAATGGCATAAGAGCCAGCACAATGCTGAATTAATCATTAATCCTCTATAACAGGAAGCAACAAGCTGGTGGCATGAAGACAGACAGCTAACAATCAGTATTTTTCTCATGTACACTATGGCATTTTCACACAGGATTCATTCCTTAAAGTACTTCACAAATAGTACTTTTACAAATGTGTTAAGTTATAGTGCTGTGCTGTGTACATTATCACGTTAACGCAGGCGATTCACTTTTTCAGTTTAACGCATAAAAAAAATATTTAACGCAATTAATGCAGCGTTCGTTTTTATAGCATTACATTACATGAAATACTTTTAAACCATCTAAGCATGACAAGACAGAAGAGAACGTGCCGTAGGCTATGTCAGTGTCCTGTCTGTGTGGCTGCGTCTCAATCAGATCCCTAGTTATGTAATCAGGGCACTGATCAGGGAGTGGGCCACATTCATGTACGTTACACAATATACTGATTCACCACCTAGGAAGATAGGGGGCTGTCTCTCACTCACACACACACACACACACACACACAGATTTGCATCAAACAATAACAACAACACAGAGAATGTTGCCAAAATGCCAGCTTTGTCGAATATTCTCATAATAAGAGTCTTAAATGAGTTAAAAACTTTGAGAAAATGAGATGCGCGTGACAGCACGTCAGATCCGCGTCATGTTCGGCAGCCGAAGAAAGGTGTTTGATAACTATTACATTTCTGTATATGTCTAACAGGGAAGGCCACAGGTAAATATAACACTTATTATAATGGGTTTATGTAAAGATTGTTTTAAGTTCACTTAACAGTTTTTTTTAAAGTCTAATAAATGTTGAAACTGGTAGCTTACATTTATACTGTAATGTAATGTCATTAATGTTTCATAGAGACATTAGTATCAGTTATACCGGCCTTCATTCATAAAAGATGCCATTACAACACATATTTAAAATATGCTATCTTTAAATTGTTCTACATTAATTTGGAGAGTAACTGAAATTAATACAATATCAAAATATTAAAAACTCAAAATATAAAAAATAAAAATAAAAAAATAAAAAAATTACAAAAAAAAAAAAATGCGATTAGTTAAACGTTTATATATACACTCACCTAAAGGATTATTAGGAACACCACACTAATACTGTGTTTGACCCCCTTTCGCCTTCAGAACTGCCTTAATTCTACGTGGCATTGATTCAACAAGGTGCTGAAAGCATTCTTTAGAAATGTTGGCCCATATTGATAGGATAGCATCTTGCAGTTGATGGAGATTTGTGGGATGCACATCCAGGGCACGGCTCTCCGTTCCACCACATCCCAAAGATGCTCTACTGGGTTGAGATCTGGTGACTGTGGGGGCCATTTTAGTACAGTGAACTCTTTGTCATGTTCAAGAAACCAATATGAAATGATTCGAGCTTTGTGACATGGTGCATTATCCTGCTGGAAGTAGCCATCAGAGAATGAGTACATGGTGGTCATAAAGGGATGGACATGGTCAGAAACAATGCTCAGGTAGGCCGTGGCATTTAAACGATGCCCAGTTGGCACTAAGGGGCCTAAAGTGTGCCAAGAAAACATCCCCCACACCATTACACCACCACCACCAGCCTGCACAGTGGTAACAAGGCATGATGGATCCATGTTCTCATTCTGTTTACGCCAAATTCTGACTCTACATACTGGATGTTTTTCCCTTTTCACACCATTCTTTGTAAACCCTAGAAATAGTTGTGCGTGAAAATCCCAGTAACTGAGCAGATTGTGAAATACTCAGACCGGCCCGTCTGGCACCAACAACCATGCCACGGTCAAAATTGCTTAAATCACCTTTCTTTCCCATTCTGACATTCAGTTTGGAGTTCAGGAGATTGTCTTGACCAGGACCACACCCCTAAATGCATTGAAGCAACTGCCATGTGATTGGTTGATTAGATAATTGCATTAATGAGAAATTGAACAGGTGTTCCTAATAATCCTTTAGATGAGTGTATATAAAAAAAAAAAAAAAAAAAAAAGAAGAAGAATTTTTGGGTGGACTATCCCTTTAGTTTAATGCTTCTTTGCTGAATAAAAGCATTTATTTCAATAATAAAAAATAAATAAAAATAAAAAATAAAATAAAAACCATTTAGTTATGGGCACAGGACACCAGCTTTTATGTGCTCTAGTGTACGTCGGTTACTATTTCTGCTCCTGTGGCCTTGAGTAACTGTCTTCCCTGAAACAATGGCTCTTAAAACCAGTGCCAATAAAGAAGATCAAGAGTTTTAGTCTGTAAGAAGTCATAATATTATGTCTAGAGCGGTTTAACTGTTAAGTGGGTATGTGTGATGAAGTAAAACAGCTGTTATTTTCACATTACCAGCATCTTGTCCTTTCAGCACATGTTTTTCACACAGGTAAGTGGTGAGATCTTCCTCCTGGCTGCCTTTATACCAGTCTTCAATGACTTCTTCATACTGCTCTACCATCACATCACACTGAGGGAACATAACACACATCTCTTACTGGGGCATATCATATCTCTCATTTACATGAACATATACTGCAAATATGCATTTACATGCATTGTTTTATACACTTAACCATTAATATAATAATATTTAAAAAACTACAATGCAAGATACATATATACAAACCAAAGATATCACAAATATATACAGTATAAACTGTACTGTATACTATATTTTACCATAAATATATACAGTACACACACACACACACACACACACACACACACAAAATATTGCCAAAAGTATATGGGTTGCTCTCAGGATGTCAGTGAATTCAAGCATGGTACCGTGATAGGTTGCCACCTGTGCAATAAGTTCACTCGTGAAATTTCCTCACTACTAAATATTCTACGGTCAACTGTTAGTGGTATTATAACAAAGTGGAAGCAGTTGGGAACAACAACATTGATGTATGGGTATTGACCCAAATATTATTTATTCAGCTTTCAGATGATGTATAAATCTCAATTATTATTATTTTTAAATTGACCCTTTTGACTGGTATTATATATATATATATATATATATATATGAATTTTAGCAAATTCTAAATGAATCACATTAATGACTAAACTGAATCCACTGACAACCCTAATTGTACAATCTCTCAGTCACTCACACACCTGTTTTTTGAGGTCAGCCACTTCTGCACTGGTCTCATTCCACAGTTCATAGGGAATATCCATGACCACCTTCACACCTTTATTAACCAGGTTATGTAAGGTAGAGAACGTCTCAGACATACCCTGAGAAGAGAAAGAGAAATGATCAGATCGGCTATAATACAGCGCCATTTACTAGATTATAAATTAAAGAAACCTTTTGACATCACATTTATGCCATTGCAATTTGGTGCATTCGTTGCATTCACAAAGCAAACTTTTCACTCTTAGTCTTAGTCACTCAAAATTGTTCAACAGATGTTAATTATTGAGTAAGAGCAAAAACATGAAGGTAGACCTTTGCAAAGCGATTGCTGCCATCTCTCTCTTTGTGTAGATTGTACTGCATAATCCTTGAGCAAACGTTCTCCATCACCTCTATAAAACGAATATCACTGAAAAACATAAGACAGCAATAGACGTTGCTCAGTAAAACTCACACTGCATCTAAATACAGTATGCACATGTTCACTAGACCAGACATAGAATTATTTAGCTTAAGTATAAAACTTAAGACACTTACGATTTGACATATTTGATTGGCGGTGCACCTTTATCATCCAGGAAACGGTAGTTGGTTTCAATCACTTCTTTTGTTTTGCCAGTCTCTTCAAATGCAGACTTCATCTCAATACTCACAAATTTGCACACTACACAAACAAACAAACCATATTCAGATTTAAAAGACCAAAGAGGAACAGAAAGCTGCTATGTCTCAAAATAGAGTGTGCTGCCTAACGTTACAGGTTGGTCATTATAGGCCCACACGTTCCAAACATGCAGTCTAGGTAGGCAGCACACTAGGTTTTGATACACACCAAGATTGATCCGTTGAAAAGGGGAAATCTGCTGCTTTTGTACCACATAGTAAGATATGCAATTTAAATTATATGGGGGATATCAATTACTTCAATAAGTTCAATGTTCATACAGTTTTATGTTTTTAAAAATAATAATTAGAATTATCTCTTTCGATTTATACATTAGCTGTTATGAAACAAAAAACAAAGTAGACTACTATGGATTTACATGGACTTCTGAAATGAGTGATAACACAGATTATATTATGTAAAATATGTGTCTGTGATTGCATTCGGTGATTTCATCATGCATTTAAAATTAGCGTTGAAATGCACAAGAGATCATGAAGAAAATTGATAAAGACAGTCTACCTTCACATTTATTTGGAAGATGCACCCACTCATCGTCCCCGGTTTTTTTAGCAGCTGCTGCACTTACGAGAAACAACACGACGCAGGTAAAAACATTCATTTTTGTTGGTGATAAATATGTACAATGAGCAATACTAAAATACTGAACATGCTTATTCAACTAGCCGCTATTTCCCATAAAGCTTTGACTTCCGCTGTGGCAGGTTGACGCAGACGGTGAGCGGAGTGGACCAATCACGAACGCCGAAGTGGCATGAGCGAGCCAATGAAATACGTGGGCGGGGTCGACGAGAGCCGTTTATGTCAGAATGGCTTGATGTTTTTTTTGACAGGAAGTTAATTTAAAGAAAGAAAGAAATGGTACGTTTTCTTAAATGTGGTAGAAATTACTCTTATACAGGTCAGGTTCTAGAACAATACAATTAAACAAAATCTAATCTAAATTAAATTATAAAAGCAGCAGTATTTGTGAAATAAGTAACCACTAGAGGACACTACACTCCACATATTAGATTTCCCCCATGACTGTAAAATTACAGGCATAAATTAGCATGTCACGTTTACCAGTTACTACAGTGGCTGTGTTTGCTAATCTTACCCCTGCCAAAGACCCTCAGGAACATTTTCTGTCATTCACAAGTGTCCCACGTGATTTGCAGAGGATGTCAGCTTCATTCATCCTATTCCACCTACAATGGTAATACTGATAAATCTGTACTAATAAAATGTTCTCATTTAAGGACATTGCTTTTTTTGCCTTTGTACAATAAACTATTTTAGTATTGTGTTGGGTGGCCAAAAGAAAATCTTGTCCAAAAAAGATGAAAGAGAGAGAACCACTGTCCTACATTAAAGAATTTTACAGGCATGAAAGGTTTTATACATGCATTTTGCACATGCTAAAAACACAGTGTACACTTCTACACTCACCTCAGTGGCTGAATGTGCTGATTAATAAAGGTAATTAAAATGAAAGGCAAAATTCATCACATTTATCTGAATTTGCAGTGCCAATTTGACACATGGAGCTACTAGTTTTGTTAAAAGCAAAACTCTGGCCTTACTTTACTGTACATCTTACAGCCGGGAGAGAGTAGAGCACATATCGACATTTATATCTTGTCAGGAAATGGCACGAAACCAAAGACATCACCAGGGTTATTTAGCTTTATTGAATCTGCATATTCGGCATTCCCTTGAGTTCAGTTTCTGGCTGTCAGAACTACTTTTTATCTTCATTGTATGTTCACACATTTCCAAGGAAAAGTAGAAACTGGTAAGAATCATACAAGAGGAGCATGTATTTCATTCAAGTGTTTACATAAGCATTTACAGCGCCTTGGCAAAAGTAATCAGGCCTTGACCAATTCTGTCATGTTACTGGATTGTGACACGTGACATTGTTTTGTTATATTCAATCCTTACTTTGTAATATTTTGGAAACTTTTGCAGCTATAACAGCATCACTCAGAAATGTTCAAATAGTGTAAGATGCTCATCTTTTGTTGAATTTATATTTATTTCATACCAATAAATATCATATCAAATAGTCTGCAAACTGCTCATTTTAAAATAATTTCTGCCCCAAAAACACACTTTATTCATTTTTTCCAACATAAAACAAAGACCAATTAAACTAACTTCTAAATGCAAGTCTCACCAATGTCATATTTATAACTCGATAAAATATCAGAGCTGGTTAAATGACTGAATATTTTTGCAAGGCACTGTACATGGTTCATAAGCATTCATCATCGCAGAGCAGGGGGATGTCTTATTCGATGCATCTCCCCCATACCTGATTATTATAATATACTAAT
This sequence comes from Paracanthobrama guichenoti, assembly GCA_018749465.1. Classification (NCBI taxonomy): domain Eukaryota; kingdom Metazoa; phylum Chordata; class Actinopteri; order Cypriniformes; family Gobionidae; genus Paracanthobrama; species Paracanthobrama guichenoti. The sequence goes on from CM031943.1 coordinate 8,457,352, forward strand.
TAATATTCACATACAGTAAAAAGTAAGCAGTCAAAAAAAAAAAAAAAAAAAAAAAAACGCTCAAAAACATTATAATAGTATAATCTATAAATAATGTCTGTCTAGACTAAAACAGTCTTGAAATTAAATAATTTGTACATGCTATTCAAAATACAAAAATAAGATTTCAGTCATGTTAGATTCTAGCATAACTTCAGCCCTCCGGGTGCATAACACAAGTAACGTCACACTATGATGTGCACGTATCATAGCATTAAAGTGAAAGCGCCAATGGCTCACTGATCAGTTACTGAAAAAAAAAAAAGAAAAAAAAATTCAAACCTGTTCCACCAAGAGCATCATGTCCTTAAACATACACTGTAAGTCCATATCAGATGGACAGTGTTTCTTGCTCAAGTACACTTTCTAATGAGAACTATCTATGAAAATGAATTACATGAACTGACAATGCTTCCATTGCTGTGTATTGACTGGTGTGGCTTGACGTCAACATGAAATGGCACACGCAAACTATTTGTCTTATTTTTGAGTGAAATAGGATATTCAATGTTAAAAAAATGTAGTATTCAACTTGGTCCACCTTTCCCAAAGGTATCCCATTAGTAAAGCTTTGCAAAGTTATCAATTATTGGCTACTATTGGCATAAACATTTTCAAATTTTAACTTTAACCCACATTAAATTACTGCACTAACAATTCTATAATAAAATGTTAGAACAGCTAATTCATAATAATAGCCTGCACAGTCTACGTGACATCCGCCAAAAAGACAAGTCGTTTTAGTGGCGGAGCAGGTTATTACATTTTGATGAAAGATTATGAAGACAAATATTTTTATCTTTGGAATAACGTGCATTGATGCATCATACACAGTACAACCAGAAATATGTATAAGAAAATAAATGATACATTTTTGACTTCATGTTAACATGTAAGTTCACCCAAAACCCTCAGGTTTTGTTTGAGTCATTTTGACCCGGAGAGGATTTTCTTTTTCCCGAAAATGTTAATGTTATTGCATTGGATTAAACTTACTGACTTCGCTCACGCAGGGTGTAACTACTTCCCAAAATTTTTGGGATAATTTTTTAACTTTTTGTGATTTATTTCCCCTACCTTGTTACACTTGTGGTGTTCCCAGTCAAAAATGACTGGCGTAAAAAAAAAACACAAAAACAATTAGCTTATACATTTCTTGTTCTGCTATATTATCACCTAATATTGGATTCAATCTTTTTGTCACCTTGTATTCTTTCAATTAGGACAGGTTTTGTATTTCTTTTATATAAGCCTCATTGATCTGAGTTTATACATCTCAGTTTTTGAGTGAAAAAAAAGCAGTATTTGTGGATAATTTTGTCAATTTTCAATAAAATATGAAAAAATGCACTGTTTATCACACTAGTGTGCTTTAATGTTTAACCAAGACGTTTGTTTTGAAATGCTTTTCTCTTGTACAAAATGGAACAAAGCCACACTTTTTGTGGTGTTCCCAGTCAAAAATGACCAGCCCACAAAAAATAGCTTATAAATCTCTCGTTATGCTATATTATCACCAAATATTGGATAAAATCTTTTTGTCAACTTGTATTCTTTGAATTAGAATAGGTTTTGTATTTATTTTTGAAACCAACTGATTGTAGGCCTCATTAAAATTAAAAAATAAATAAATAATAATAATCACGCAGGTTTGTACAGAGCCCCTCGGGAATGTGGTGGAGGAAAACAAAAAATGAGACGGGAGAAAAAAGAATAAGTCAATGCTTTTGTGTTGTCTTGCAAAATGTTTGCATTCCCCCGAGAAAATGCACATGCATTGCAAAATAATTTTTCCTCCCATCAAATTTTTTTTCTTCACCATGTCCCTTTAGGTTTAGGCAGGAATCAGAAGGTTTGGAACGACATTGACATTAATGATATGATGTAATGAATACACAAAAATGCATCCTGGCCTGCGTTTGTCAGCTCTGCTGATTATGGCACTTTTCTGTCCCTTATGAATCTCTGTCATCCATTGTTTCATTTACTCATCCCATCTACTTGTAAGTGACTTTCGATTTGGTTAAATCTCAGAGAGAAATGAAAAATATTGCAGCAGCAAACAAAAGAACAAACAAGAATCGGTTGTTGTTAAGGTAATAGTTATTGATATCATCACTGATTATTGTTATTATCAAAGTGCTGTACAGTATAGACTAGCAATACTATAGCTGCGTGGTCACCGAATCGTCCTGTTCCGTTACCCAACGGGACGAGTCTGGCGTTTGTCTGCCACAGGGCCCGACCAATCCCTGGAACACATCCTCATTTGAGTCCAGGAGGTGGGAGCTGGAAGCGGAGAAACTGGAAGCACAGTGCAGAGAAGAAGGTGGGGACAGAGGTCCTAATGTCAGTAAAACATCCCTCCCATTAACTCTCTGTCCGTTGGTTGCCATGGCAACACTGTCGCCCTCACTTAAAGCGGCCACGTCCACCTGATTAAGGTTGGTCTCGCTGCGGGTGACTGGACCATCGCCTCTGGTGAAGCCCAAGTCCTGCCAAGCCCCCGGCGGGTGAAGCAATCCATCTGAGATAGTGTAGGTTGCAGCAGTAACACCTGCAGGCTGCGGAAGGTGGCTGCCCATGCGTGAGAACAGCAGCCCGAGCCGTCTGAAGGAGTTCTTCTTGGAACTAGAGAAGCGTGAAAAGCGCCTCCAAGTCCGTGAAAGTGCAGGTCTAGCTGGAGCCACTGAGGACAGGGAAGAGGAGGGTGAGGGATTCTTCCTCAGTCCGTTGATCTTTGGTTTACCTTCCCTGTACGCAGACGATGCTGCCGCTGCTGCTGTCGCCGCCGTCGTGGCGTCGACCTCCATTCCAGAGATGGAGTGAAAAAGGGCGGAGACTCCATACGACGGATCTGAAGGCGTAATGGTTTTGAAAGAGACGCCCTTGGCCCCGATGCTGCTCCCATCACTGTGGTGACAGGCCTCGCCGTCGTCACTGACCTCGTCACGAAGCGTGGCCTCGCTGCTAGAGGAATAGTTCCGTCGGGGCAGCTTTCGGTTGCCGAGAAGGTCCAAAACTTCGTAGCGAAAGCTGGAAATGTCCTGTTTCAGCTCCTACAGCAGAGTATTATAGAATTACATGATGCATTTGAAAAAGCACAACAGAAGGCATGCAACTAGTCAGAACATATTCAATGTTACAATTCTGATGTACTGTTTTAAGAAACCAGATAATAAGATTTCACTGGGGGTCGATGAAGAAAACTAAAAATTAAGGCACTGTCTGTGAAATCTGTGAAATTTTCGGTAAAAAAACAACAACTATTAACTACACTGTAAAAAATGATATGATCAATCAGTTATGACAACATGTTTTTTCATGAGCTTCCACACATTTGAACGTTTTATGTAATTTAAAAGTTGAAATTACAACCAAGTTGATTGTACTTAAAAATATATATACATTTTTTAAACCTCAATACACTCCTAATTTACTGCTTATAGACCAATTTGGAGTCCATGTCACGGTTATGTCATTTGCAACTGCGCGCGCATTGTGGTGGCAGAAAAACTGTGATAACTAGTGGTGGAAAATGGACTAAATCCACACGGAATGAGAGAAAAAATGTCTTGTGCCTTTGGATGTCAGAATCGGAATGCAAAAAATACGGTCTTCATATAGAATACCATCGTCGAAAATGCTCTATGAAGCTAAACGTAGAGATTTTTTTTATGGTTGCAGAAATGGGGATATAAACCCGCAAGGAAAGGAAAGGAAAAAAGGGAAAAGACAGAATATTGAGTTTATATCTTACACTTCTGATATTTCTTCATATAATTGTGAAGTATAAACTTTGAAATGAGAGAAAAAAAAAGTTAAAAAAATTGTGAGATATAAACTCGAAATTACCTTTTTATTGTTTTATTACGTGGCTTCTATAGATTGTTACTGCAGAACTGTAATTTTCTGCAACCAGGTAGGCTTCGCCCACAAAACATGTCATCAATGTTTGCCAACACCAAAATTGGTCTATTAATAGTTTGTTAGGTAGTTGTTGTAGCTGTTAAGTTTAGGTATCGGGATAGGATTAAGGGATGTAGAATATGGCCATGAAGAATATGGCATTAATATTTTATAAGTACTAATAAACAGCCAATATGCTAGTAATATGCAAGCTAATATGCAACTAGTTAATAGTGAGAATTGATCCCCAAGCTAAAGTGTGACCATGTTAATATACAACAGTACAGAAATCTGTCTAGTACATGAGGAGTCAAAGTTCATCACAAGTAGCTTTTCCACAAGCTGAGCTAAATACTAATTTACAGAAGGTGCACGCAGTGTCATATATACATGTACAAAACACATCCTGGTAATACACAACACTAAAATAATGAAATAAACATTCATTTAACAACATAAAATGTAACATAAACCCTAATGTACATATGTACAAGTAATAACAAAGAAAATTCATTAATTATTTAAATGAAAAAACATCAAATGTGAAGTGTAAGGAAATTCTGGGAATGTCACAGTTTTATTATAAATTGCCAAAACCGTGCATTTAACAGATTTTTACTGTAAAATAAATTTTATAAAATAAAATTTTAGATTACATGAAATGTCCTTTAGATTATAGTTTATCGCTGTATATTATAAGGAAAGTACTGTTACTGTTAACCAATTAACATGTTTATTTAACAGTATTTTACTGTAAAATTACGTAAAACATTCCTTTAATATTATAGTTCATCACTGTGTATGTTATAAGTACCGTTACTGTTAACTAACAGGTTTTTAGCACAACATTTTACAGTCTTTTAACTTTAAAATAGTGATCATTATATTTTACTCAAGTTTTTATCAAGTGTGCTAGTGTAACAAACATGTTTGTTACATGATAATTCGTAAAGTAATGATTGCAAATAAAGATAATAAGAATTACATAGGCTACAAAAGAAGATGCCCAGATTTTCTAGAAACACTGGGGCATCTGAAGAATGATTATTTGTGGCAGTGTTTTTGTTAGTAAGCATGCATTTCCTGATGTTTATGCAAGATTAATAGAGAGCAGTCAGTTTCAGAAGCACCTTAAAATTCTCCTCCGTCAGCCCTTCGCTTGTCTTAGCGTTGCGGATCATGGACGCCACATACCTCTTCACTAGACTACGGATGACCTCCTGAGGGTTTGAAGGAGAAAAAGAGAAAGCAAGCAATCAGACAGAACTCCCTAATCTTGTTAATCTGAAAATGTACAGCTGGATCCTTGGTGTGACGGTGCAAGGAAAAAGAGAGACGGGGAAAACAAAGCCAGAGGCGAAGCGATATAATGCAATTATATGCACAATATTTGTATTCTCACATGTGTGTGTAATTGCAGAGCTTTATCTGCTGGCATACCTGATAATGCTGATTCTGTATCAGCCTGTCAGCATGCTTTTCCTGAAAGGAGAAACAAATATTCACACTGTAATTATGCAGGGTAATTGAGCTCATTGACAAATCAAACACTTGCCACTTTTTTATTTGTTTGTTGGATAATTATTCAATTAAATTCCAGGGTCATTCACAAAAATGTGTGGCATTTGTGTGCTACGTGTCCCCATCACTTACAAATGACATTAACAGGGCACTAAAGTTTAAATGAATTACAATATAATGGGCCAGATTTACGAACAGCTTGCACCAGCAAAACCCTCTTTTGGCATTAAAAAACTACTGTCAGGATTTACTAAAGACACAAATTTTTAGTGAAGTTAATTTTGTGGCTGAACTTATTGCATATGCATTTGTAGGAGTTTCCCTTTCAGACGCTAAATTTATGGGAGGAGAATATTTAAATGAATCATGCAATGATTTACTAAGGTTCATGCTAGTCAATTTACTGTATTTGCACCATTATTTACCGCCCCATAAAAGCATGTCTTAAATCAGACACTAACTGGTAAATTGTGTTTGTCATTATGGAAATGATCCGGCTACGTCTGTGTTTTTTAATTTGCACGTCGTCAGTAGATCACGAGCAGAACTTTCCACTCCCAACGGAGCTTTTTTGGAATTGCGCTCTCACACTAATTTGCCCTGTTTAGTAAATCTGGCACAATGAATCTAAATGAAATACATTCCTTATATACTGTATAATTTATTGTAGATTACTGATTTAATTAGGTGTGTCACTCAGTATGCATGTTCACATTTGTCATTAATACATTTGAATGGCATTAAATAATAAACCATCAATTTACCATATTTTTTGCCATTGTTGTCCCCTGTACTTTCTGTCTAACAACTGTTGTTAGTCATTTTCCTACTGTAATTTGGTGATTGTGACATCAAATTTAGGGTGTTGACACCATTTAAAAATGAATTAAGTTTCTGTTACCATTATGTTTGCATTTATATTGACCTCGACAATATTAAATTCGCACTGCAGTTAGCATATTTTTAGCTTAGGAGAGGTTGGAAAAACGTCTTGGTTACACATGTAACCCTCGTTCCCTGAAGGAGGAAATGGAGACATATGTCAGGACGTGAACCAACGAATTGGGATATCGCAATTCGTCGGTTCACATTCTGATGTATGTCGAAAGTGACCGACTGAAAGGGAACATACACTACCATTGAAAAGTTTTGTGGACTGTATTTTTTAAAGCAGTAAGTAAAATATTTTAATAGTCTCTTCCTCTCTTCCAGCTCACCAAGGTTGCATTCATTTGATTAAAAATACAGTAAAAACAGTGATAATGTGAAATTTTATCCCGTGATGGCAAAGCTGAATTTTCAGCATCATTCCTCCTGTCACATGATCCTTCAGAAATCATTCCAATATGATGATTTGCTGCTCAAGAAACATGTCTTATTATTATCAATGTTGAATAATGATTAATATTTCCTTGATGTTCATGAAATTTCACAAAAGCAGCATTTATTTGAAATAAAAAAATATTTAGTAACATTATAAATGTCTTTACTGTCACGTTTAATGCATCCATGCTGAATAAAAGTTTTTAAAAATCGTACTGACCCCAAACAAAAAAGAGTAGTGTACATGCTGAACTGACGGTGATGCCAAAAATGACAGTTTGACACATGTTGTATCTGTTGACATTCAGGCTGCTGCATATTTTAAAAAAAAGAAAGAAAAAAAAGTCAGATAGTAAAAAGACTGAGTAACTATGGAAACTAAGAAACAATCTTGGGTTTATATCAACACTTTCCAACAATGAGGGAATCCATCAAAATTTTCAAATGCTATTTAAATGTAAATTCTCATGTGCAGCCCTACAAAGCTTTTGCACCGTATTGACATGTATTAGTCCAGCAGATGCATTTCCAGTTGGATACCAGGACAAAATTTGATGCACATGCAGAAATAAGCATTCTGATATTGCGGTATGAGCTGTGAAAGATATTTAATATTCTTATCAGATATTGCTGCTCTCCTCTTAGCTCTACATGTAGGCAGCTTTATATAATGATCAAGGTTGGATCCCAGCACAGCAATGCCAGCAAACATGTGGGAGAGAGTTTTGAGTGAGTGTGCTTCGGTTGTGTGTGTGTGTGTGTGTGTGTGTGTATGTGTGAATGACAGTGTGAAGAGAAAGAGAGAGAGTGCATGAGCATCTGTATTGATGCAGACCAATAAAGGCCGTGCAGAGAGATGGATTTGTAATAAAAGTGCGTCAGGTGGAACAAGGCAGGTTATATTCGAAACAGAGAAGACGAGTCCCGAGCGTTTCGAGGGGAGTTGCAAGGCAACACAGGAGGTTAAACTCCAGACAGACTTGGGCCATGTTACACCTTATTACATCATCAAAGGAGACATAGAAACTTGTTGAATAAAAGAATCTTCCTTCATAGAAGTTTAATTAATTCATGAAACTCCACTCCACTGATTCAATTGAAATGAAATTTGCTACCCATCAGGCCACTCTGAATGAAAGCAGTATTTGAAGTTTGGGGGAAGGGGGCTGACAAGCTGATTGTGATGTCAAAAAAATAGCAAAGCCCTGTCTCATGAATATTAATTAGCTTATGCTGACGTTGCTAGGTAACCTTCTCAGTTATCTAACTTAATTAATATTCATGCACCATGCCTTTGCCATATTAGTGCTGATAAATGGGTATTTCACATAAAATGCAGCTGACCTGCAGTGTGGCATGCTACGGAGGCCCTGAAGGGATATGGTGGTGGAAAAAAAATATGAGTGAAGTAAAAAATATGAGATGGAGGACAAATTATTTGTCAATACTTTTGCGTTCCCCCGAGAAACGTTGCTTTCCCTCACAAAACCTTTTGAGCTCTTTGCGAGCAAATGCAAAGTTTCTTGGTGAAACGCAAAGGTTTTGCGAGCGAAAACAAAGTTTCTCAGGGAATGTAAAACATTTGCAAGAGAATGCAAAAGCATTGACTTATTATTTTTCCTCCCATCTCATATTTGTTTTCCACCACCATGTCCATTTAAGGGCTCCGACTTTTATTCAGCAAGGATCCATAATTTACCAAAAACTGACAGTAAACACAGTTCTAAAAAAGATCTCTATCTCAAATAAATGCTGTTCTTTTCTATATAGAATTTTCTAAAATGTATCACAGTTACCATACAAATTAAGCTGCACAGTTTTCAACATTGATAATAATAAGAGATGTTTCTTGAGCAGCAAATCATCATATTAGAATGATTTCTGAAGGATCATGTGACACTGAAGACTGCAGTAATGATGCTGTAAATTCAGCTTTGCCATCACAGGAATAAATTACATTTTAAAATATATTCAAATAAAAAAAGATGTAGTAAATTCTAATAATATTTCACAATATTACTGTTTTAGTGTTTTTTGATCAAATAAATGCATTCTTCTTTCATCTTACTGACCCCAAACTTTTGAGCAGTAGTACTTAAAAACACCTTAATATACATTACGTATACGCTTTTGCTTTCTTTTTCAATTAACTTTAGGTTAAAATATACATGTATATTTTAACCTAAAGTTAATTGAAAAAGAAAGCAAAGCGTATACGTGCACTGCAGATATGTTGTAAGGTGTTGTCACTGACGTCACTGACTTAATTGATCAAGGTTTGAAGTATTTGATCTGATGTTAATTTGAATGTGCTAGATTTTTAAGTAGTTTTCTTTGTTAAAGTCAAAGGTTTTGTATGTATGTCTTTCACCCAGTGATACCTGAAGGTAATGCATGATGATACCAGTCTAAATACAATTACTGCATCCCACTATGTGTCAAAAAACAAATAGTTCAAAAGCAATAAAAATGTAAATGAGCTGTTTTAGCATTCAACATGCTGATATATTTGTGTGGCTGTGCTGTTAGTCACCGTAATAGGTAATCAGTTACACAATGAGTCAGCTGCATTGTGCTTAAAGTGTCATTTAAACCAGAACCACTTGATCAGATTCAGATGAAATCACAGTGAGAATGTTCAAATGAATTCAGGTTGATTCTTTACCGTGAACTCCTTCAGATTCTCATGTTTATGGGGTTCTTCTTCAGGCTGAGCAGTCTCTGACCCGCAGAGTCGCCCGTGTACCCACAGGCACAGGTACCAGAATGACTTAGGACTGGGGACTATATTGAACGGTGGAGGGAGTGTCCCTCCCTCATCAAAGTAACTCATCCACAGCTTGGTCCGGGCAAACTTCCATTCGATGTCAGCATGGTCCTAAGGGACAGTGACAAATTAATCAATAATAAGAACTGAATGATAATAAATCACCCAAAAAAGTGTATGTATGTGAGTATAAATATGAGCATATTTGACCAGTGCATCTAGTACTGTGGTTGTCATCCAGGGAGCCGGGGCCCACTATAGGGCCTTCCAAGGGGGTCACAGGATGAATTAAAAGTATTTAAATTAATAAATTATTATTTAATATATTAAAATAACTTTAATCTAAAAATAACATAAAATCCCATTCCATTGAAGAACATAAAATTATTGAAAGTTCTGGAATCACAAAATGAATCATGGTTAATTAATATATCAATACTCCCAGTTTCTGTTCTTAAAAACATTTTAAAACAAGCATCTATGTCATAAATTATGGCAGAAATACTGAAAATATCGTAGGTGCTTTGAATATTGTGTTGGACATATGGGGAGCCTTCCAATCAAAAAGAGCAAATGTTAATTGTGAACTTTCTATGCATCAAAGTAAATTGCATGTTAAAATACACTCACCTAATGGATTATTAGGAACACCTGTTCAATTTATCATGAATGCAATTATCTAATCAACCAATCACATGGCAGTTGCTTCAATGCATTTAGGGGTGTGGTCCTGGTCAAGGCAATCTCCTGAACTCCAAACTGAACGTCAGAATGGGAAAGAAAGGTAATTTAAGCAATTTTGAGCGTGGCATGGTTGTTGGTGCCAGACGGGCCGGTCTGAGTATTTCACAATCTGCTACTGGGATTTTCACGCACAACCATTTCTAGGGTTTACAAAGAATGGTGTGAAAAGGGAAAAACATCCAGTATGCGGCAGTCCTGTGGGCGAAAATGCCTTGTTGATGCTAGAGGTCAGAGGAGAATGGGCCGACTGATTCAAGCTGATAGAAGAGCAACTTTGACTGAAATAACCACTCGTTACAACCGAGGTATGCAGCAAAGCATTTGTGAAGCCACAACACACACAACCTTGAGGCGTATGGGCTACAACAGCAGAAGACCCCACCGGGTACCACTCATCTCCACTACAAATAGGAAGAAGAGGCTACAGTTTGCACAAGCTCACTAAAATTGGACAGTTGAAGACTGGAAAAATGTTGCCTGGTCTGATGAGTCTCGATTTCTGTTGAGACATTCAGATGGTAGAGTCAGAATTTGGCGTAAACAGAATGAGAACATGGATCCATCATGCCTTGTTACCACTGTGCAGGCTGGTGGTGGTGGTGTAATGGTGAGGGGGATGTTTCTTGGCACACTTTAGGCCCCTTAGTGCCAACTGGGCATCGTTTAAATGCCACGGCCTACCTGAGCATTGTTTCTGACCATGTCCATCCCTTTATGACCACCATGTACCCATTCTCTGATGGCTACTTCCAGCAGGATAATGCACCATGTCACAAAGCTTGAATCATTTCAAATTGGTTTCTTGAACATGACAATGAGTTCACTGTACTAAAATGGCCCCCACAGTCACCAGATCTCAACCCAATAGAGCATCTTTGGGATGTGGTGGAACGGAGAGCCGTGCCCTGGATGTGCATCCCACAAATCTCCATCAACTGCAAGATGCTATCCTATCAATATGGGCCAACATTTCTAAAGAATGCTTTCAGCACCTTGTTGAATCAATGCCACGTAGAATTAAGGCAGTTCTGAAGGCGAAAGGGGGTCAAACACAGTATTAGTATGGTGTTCCTAATAATCCTTTAGGTGAGTGTATACTGAAGTGGAAAGCGATTTTTTTTAAAATTGTAATAATATTTCACAATATTAAAGTTTTTACTGTATTTTTGATCAAATAAATATTGAAAATATTGAAAAGACTACATCTCTCGTATTTGATGCTGAAACTGTTATGCCTTTGTCACTTCTCACCTTGATTACTATAACTGTGTTATGGATGTTTGTTCTGTATTCCTCTAACCTAACTTTGTAAAGCAACCTTGGGCTTTTGAAAGGCGCTATGAAAATAAAATAGCATTATTATTATTATTAGAATGGATGGTCCTCAGTACGTGCTATATTGTGGCGCACAACTACAAGACACCTTGGGAACCTGCTTGCAATTTGTTGGTCAAACATCTGTGTACTCGCGTATAGTAGCCTATATTTCAGGCCTTCGGATTATAGTGCTCAGTACTCACAGCGATGAGCTGGTAGGAGTTGTTCATCATAGCGATGAGCATGTTGAGGAGAACCACCAATGAGATGACGTTGTAGGTGCCGAACATTGTGGCTCCAACAAACTCAGTGAACTCGTGTCGAGCCTTCACATTGGTTACATAAAGATTCAGGAGGCCAAATATCGACCAGAACAGAGACTGAAGTGTCTCAAATAACCTGAAAGATGAAGAAAGAAAAGGCAAGAAAGAAAGAAAAAAACATGATTAGGAATATTGTGCAACATCATCACAGATGCATTTAGGATGGGGCAGAGAAGATCACAAAGCTCCAGGGGTAAACAGTTCATTAGTAAATAATGAGAAATGGATCAAGTTATTAATGCGTGTGAATGTGAGAGATTATGACTAGGGGAGATGGGGGCAATAAAAAAGCAATAAAATGCGAAATTATGTTCCCATATTCAAAATATGTTAGTAAATATACATCAGATATCTTAGTAAAAAGCAGTGGAAACTTCAAATGGTCACACATTTTGTTAAATATGCTTACAACGCTTAGGGCCAGATTTACTAAGAGCTTGCCCCAGCACAAACCCTCTTTTGGTGTTAAAAAAACTACTGTCAGGATTTACTAAACACGCGCTGTAGCAACTCATAATGTAATAACTGCACATAATATAATAAGTATTATTATTATTGTAATGAAATGTTCATAATGTAATTATTTCCATAAACGTAATAAAATCTTGGGCTCATAATGTAATAACTTTTACATTATGAGAAATGTATTACATCATAAACTCACCAAAAACATGTCATATTTTCATTATTGTAATAGCTTTTAAAATATAAAAATATTAGTATTCCCTTACAGTCATTTTTTTAAATATAAATCTAGTCTTAACCTGCCTACAAAATCCACCAGATTACTGATAGTAGAAGTAATAGTAGTAGTAGAAGTACAAACCCAAATCCAAAAAAGTTGGGGCACTGTACAAATTGTGAATAAAAAGGAATGCAATAATTTACAAATCTCATAAACTTATATTTTATTCACAATAGAATATAGATGACATATCAAATGTTGAAAGTGAGACATTTTGAAATGTCATGCCAAATATTGGCTCATTTTGGATTTCATGAGAGCTACACATTCCCAAAAAGTTGGGACAGGTAGCAATAAGAGGCCGGAAAAGTTAAATGTACATATAAGGGAATTCCTTTTTTATTCACAATTTGTACAGTGTCCCAACTTTTTTGGAATTCGGGTTTGTACCCCACTACTTTCTTACCTCAGAATTAGATTTTATGCTGTAGCTTCAGGAGAGATAGCAACACAGGAAAACCTCCATGTGGGATCATAAAGGAAGCCAGAGGAAACTGAAACTGTCATATGACTCCTATCCTATCTGTGATTCGTGGAATTGGTAGTGTTACAACTCTCCCCTATACTATACCCGGTCTCCCCTACTGTAAGGGAATAATAATATTTTTATGTTTTAAAAGCTATTACAATAATGAAAATATGACATGTTTTGGTGAGTTGATAATGTAATAATTTTCTCATAATGTAAAAATGATTACAATATGAGCTCAAGATTTTATTACATTTTGAGAAAATTATTACATTATGTGTAGTTTTTACATTATGTGCAGTTATTACATTATGAGTTGCTACACATGCAGTGAAAAATTGGCGTGGACATTGTTATTTTTGCGGCTGATCTTATTGTATATGCATTTGTAGGAGTTTCCCTTTCAGACGCAAAATTTATGGGAGGAGAGTATTTAAATGAATCACGCAAGGTGATTTACTAATGTTTACACTAGTCAATTTACTGTATAAGGGCTACACGATTAATCGAAATCGAAACGCAATCGCGATTTGGCTTATTATGTGCGATTATGAAAGAGCAAAGGCTGCGATTTTAATTAAATAATAAATATATGCACAGTGTTAGTGAAGAGCGTCTCGGTGAACAGGAATAAATGCTGCTCTGTCTGAAAGCACTGTGTTTGAGTCGCTTACAACATTTGAAAAAACAACATGCGTCAAACATCGTCACAAACTAGTAATGTGAAGCATTCATAAACCTGTTGTCCACCAAAATACGTTTAACAACACGTTTTAACCCACTTCATATCGTTGTCAGTCAAGTGTTTGTGAGCTTATGTGGCTTATCACAGAATGAGGCAGACAATGCGTATAGAATATTATAGAATACACTGTATAGAATACTACTTATTTTATAGTATTCTATACAGTGATAAAGTCTGTCAATCAGCACTGCATACTTTATTGTTATGCAAATACCCAAAAAGGATTGAAGAACTCAAATACACCATATCTTGATGCAGTCGTGTTTACTGTCTTCATGTAATCAGTCAAAGCGGTTCCATCTTCCTTTTATTCAGCCTAGCCTACAGCGCTAGCTTCACATTAGGGATTTCCTGAAAACTATTACTTCTCTGAGGCAAATGTGGAGTTATTGCTCGAGGGCACCTTCTGGCATCCAGTATGAATTAAACTTTTGGGTAAAAAAATTAGAAAAATAATACTTCTCTCTAAATAAATTTGTATGACAATCCATATGTTTTTCTTCGATGTACAGGAGTATTTTCCCCACAGTGGATGCATAACAGGCTCATATTTCATATTAAAGACATAGACTTCAAGAAACTGATATCACAGATAAAAAGCACAGATTTGTATTATATTGTTATATTTATTCTTAAATACACTATTTTTAATTTTTAATAATGAAAATGTTATTGTAATAGTAATATTTAGCAATAAAAATAATTATTAGTCATACTAATATATACACACAAAATGTTATATACTGACACTTTTCATTTGTAATTTAAAAAAAAAAAAAAAAAATAGCATTTTAAATCGTAATTGCAATTTTAACCAGCATAATCGCAATTAGATATTTCCCCCAAATTGTGCAGCCCTAATTTGCGGCATTATTTACCACCCAAAAAGGACGTCTTAAACCAGACGCTAATTTGTGCTGCTCTTTGTAGATTGTGTCATTATGGAAATTCTTTAATTTGCGCATCATCAGTAGATTATGCCAACTTTCCACTCCCATGTGTCTTCTTCTCTCTCTCTCTCTCTCTCTCTCTCTCTATATATATATATATATATATATATATATATATATATATATATTATACTAATATTGTGTTGGTCCCCATTTTGCTGCCAAAACAGCCCTGACCCGTCGAGGCATGAACTCCACTAGACCCCTGAAGGTATGCTGTGGTATCTGGCACCAAGATGTTAGCAGCAGATCCTTTAAATCCTGTAAATTGCATGGTGGGGCCTCCATGGATCGGACTTGTTTGTTCAGCACATCCCACAGATGCTTGATTGGATTGAGATCTGGGGAATTTGGAGGCCAAGTCAACAACTCGTTGTTGTGCTCCTCAAACCATTCCTGAACCATTTCTGCTTTGTGGCAGGGTGCATTATCCTGCTGAAAGAGGCCACAGCCACCAGGGAATACTGTTTCCATGAAAGGGTGTACATGGTCTGCAACAATGCTTAGGTAGGTGGTATATGTCAAAGTAACATCCACATGGATGGCAGGACCCAAGGTTCCCCAGCAGAACATTGTCCAAAGAATCACACTGCCTCCGCTGGCTTGCCTTCTTCCCATAGAGCATCCTGGTGCCATGTGTTCCCCAGGTAAGCGATGCACATGCACCCAGACATCCACGTGATGTAAAAGAAAATGTGATTCATCAGACCAGACCACCTTCTTCCATTACTCCAGTTCTGATGCTCACATGCCACTGTTGGCACTTTCGGTGGTGAACAAAGGTCAGCATGGGCACCCTGACTGGTCTGCGGCTATGCAGCCCCATACGCAACAAACTGCAAAGCTCTGTGTATTATGACACCTTTCTATCAGAACCAGCATTAACTTCTTCAGCAATTTGAGCTACAGTAGCTCGTCTGTTTGATCGGACCACACAGGCCAGTCTTCGCTCTCCATGTGCATGCTAATCACTTCAACTGTCTATAAATATATAATAGATCTCACAAATTGTTGGTTTGCACACACAAACATGCACATACAATAAGACATGAGTCTGTCACAGATGTGTAAATAACCCTGCTAGATGCTATAGTACTGCAATGCACAGCATCAAAAGATTCAGAAGGGAATGTCTGGCTGTCTCTTAGATTTGTAGTTTGTGCATCTACGAGCTCCCTTAGGGTGAAAGGAATTGTGATTTTTTTTTTTTTTTTTATGCATTAAATATTCAACATTGTCAGCTTTCATTAAAGTTTTGGCAGAGATAAATACAATGTGGTTTCCAGAAAACAGGAAAAAGGAGTTACAGCAGAACAGAAATGACATAGAACTGTGGATCATGTATGGAAGTAGGTATTAACTGTGTGTGATAACGCTTGATGGGTGAAATTTCGGTGGCACAGACATATAAAAGAAACGCTGAGAACAAAAAGTGCAGCATTCAGGACGGGTGGGGGAACAAAAAATATTTTATCGTTGCCACAGACTTGTAATGTCTCACTGCCTTTAATTCCCAACAGCTTGTGCAGTGGCAGCCCTGGCTCACTTTGTGCCCTAGGCAAGACATGGCCAAAAAGCAAACAACAAAAATAACAAGCCATGTAATAGTTTGTAGCATATCCCAGGTAAATGGCACATACTGTATGTGCATGGATGTCCATATGATGTAAAAGTAAATGGGACTCATCGAACAAGGTGACCTTCTTCCATTGCTCCAAGGTCCCAATGCTCATGTGCCCATTGTAGGGAATGCATCAGGGTGCAATGCACATTGTGTTGTGACAAATTCCTTCCATAGCCATCATTAAAATTTAGTGTGACTTGTGCCACAGAAGGCCTTCTGTCAGTTTGGTCCAGACAGGATACCTTTCATTGCTCTTACACATTGAGAAGCCTTGGGAGCCCAACGCCCTGTCAGTGGTTAGTGGTTTGTCCCTCCTCGGACCACTGTCGGTAGGTTCTCATCACAGGAGCAACCCACTAGGCTTGCTATTTCAGAGATGCTATGACCCAGCCATCTGACCATAAATATCTGGCCCTTGTCCAAGTTGCTCAGATCTTTATACCTCCTATATATGCTCAGGCCTAAAAAAAAGTAGCTGTTTGGATTTAAATAGGCAAATTCTTAGTCAATGATTGGATAATTATTGCAGTGATTATTATGTTTTCTAGCATGTTATATGTTTGGCAATAGTTCTAACACTAATTGATGGAGTGTGTAGCTTTTAATTTCTTCAACAACCACGTAGAAGACACATCATGGCCATAGTGCCACATTGTCAGGATGACAATGTCAAGACTCATCAGGCTCAAACTGTGAAAGAATGGTTGGGAGCGAGCATGAAGAATCATTTTCACACATGAATTAAACTGATTGAAAGTCTTTGGGATGTGCTGGAGGAGACTTTACAGAGAGTTTGACTCTTGCATTGTCAGTACAAGATCTTGACCAAAAATGGATGCACCTCTTGATGGAAATAACATCAGAGCATTTATTTCCATCCAGTCATTGATTCCTCCTCATCAATGCCTTGTCTCCACCAAAAAGTTTTTAGTCAGCTGAAAATACTAGGAGCTCTGCTGAAACGCCTATCTGTGAGCGCTTAGAGCTCTTCGGCAGCGCAGCATTTTTTTCAGTAGAGAAGTTTTGCTTGCTATGATACAGTATATGTGCGGAAGAGATACTATCAGTATCTCTTTCACTGATATTTTGTTTCTGTAATGTTTCTATATAAAAAAAATAATTGATAAAATGTAAAGTGCTCTGGCTCATTTAAAAAAAAAAATATATATTCCGTTATTAAGCTTGTTGTTGTCATCTGTTGATGTTGTACAAGCAGAATGTAGCAGTTGGTCGGTGATGTATTTGTCCCGCCCCTCCTCTACTGTGATTGGACAGTTGGACAGTTTTAAAAACGCAGCGCTCCCATTGAAAACAATTGGAAAAATACGGCCTTAAGCATTTGTCTATTTAAATCCAAACAGTGAGTTTGTCTTTTGGCCGGGCAGTATATATATCGTGATTAATCACATCCAAAATAAAAGCTTGTCTTTACATAATATATGTGTGTGTACTGTGTATAATTATTATGTATATATAAATACACACATGCATGTGTATATTTAAAAATGTATTTAAAAAAAAAGTATATATAAGATAAATTATATATACACTATATACATGCAAATATTTCTTAAATATATACATGCATGTGTGTGTATTTATATATACATAATAATTATACACAGTACACACACATATATTATGTAAACACAAACTTTTATTTTGTATACGATTAATCCCGATTAATCAATTGCCCAGCACTAATATAAATAAATATATGTATGTATGTATGTATGTATGTATGTATGTATGTGTGTGTGACCCCAGCAGGGCATCTGTGTGAATAGTGGATCTGTTTTGATCACATGGGCCGAATTTAGAAGGCTGCATCCATGTTATATTTTTGGCACATTCATATAATAAATGAACAAAGTGTGGCCAGCACCTAAACCACAGGACTGCCGTGACAGACCTGCCGTGGCGAAGCCCTAATGGAGGCACACAGGTTTGCCTCAAGCACCTCACTGACTTGTCAGAGATAGTGACATAACAACTGGCAGCCCACTAGAGCCAGCAGCCCTATATACATCCTGTGCTGTTTCAGCCGACATTTGGCATTTGAAGCTTTCAAATTGAAAGGCCAAAATAATATAGAGAAGACAAGAATATGTTCTACTGGCGTGTGTAAGACCTGTCCTCAGAAATGTAGCTGCTATGAAAAAAATCAAAATAAAATCTTAAGCAGATTTTCTTCTGTAAAAGTACTAAAACATCCATAAAATCCATAAATTTACTTGAGAAGCAAAGCATTTTAATTATTACAAATAAATGTTGATTACATTTAAAATTAAATTCTCAATTATTTGAGAATACTTGTTTTCAGAGAATATATCTTGAATCAAATGTATTTATTTATTGGCAAATTGTCTTTTTCCACAATATGATCTCAAAAACAGATTCTAATAGTGTAAGTTTTACTGGGAAATCCGACAAAACATTGATTAATAAAACGTGTCTCTTTGAAAGGCCCGAGTTGTATGGGATGTCAAAGACTTTAATCTGTGAAGGGGAGTCTCTGTGACTGAACCTCAGAAAAACACCACAGGAAGCCTGAAGGAGCTTGTGCTGCTTCAGATGTGATATGGGTTGAGGGATTTGATATCTCGGTGTGGTAATGCCACATACAGCACATATGCAGCTGCAGGCAAAAATACAGAATTCTGATGGAAATGCAAGAAAATCCCAAGACGTTTCAACAACATGCTCAGGTTTTTTATGTTCCAGGTGTTTATGTTTCACAGAGCAGCTGCAGTTTTCTCAGAGACGCAGCACAGATTTATCTTTTTCTTTCTCAACGATCACTCTCATAAATATGCATGAGGTGATTCTTGAACCTGCATTATTGTGCAGTGTTGGATGATTGTGCAGTTATCGACGTGTCATTGATCAACAAATCACTGGAAAAGCAAGAGGTCTTGATGAATATTCAGAAGCAGCATCAGCGCTGCCCAATCAGCATTGACTGAGGCTGACCTGGAGCTGCAGTGCAGGGAAGGATGAATGTATGTTGTAAACAAACGGTGTTGAGAAAGCTTCCTTCAAACTACTAACATTTAAAATCGTTCAAAAAACATTCAAGGTACCATTTTGACTACCCAGTGCTAATAAAAATGTAGATAACTACAGTGAAGCTATATGGGGGCCAGTAGAGTGCTGCTGGATGACGTATTTTTGTAATTGCGATTTCATTGCCCTGAAATCAATGGGTTTTTAGAATATGTTTTTGGTTAAATGCCTGAAATAAGGTCTTTATTTAACACACGCTTAAGATATTTTCATGGTTTATTCTATGGCATAAAATACATCAGTAATATCTCATTGAGATTTTTTAAAGCTTTTACTTAAAAAGCAAATGGCAAATGGCTAAATGCGACTACAGAGGTTGTCTGGGACATTAAACATCATCACGTTGAACAGAAAAACTCATCTACTAACTAGTCCACTTTTATAGCCTCATTGTGTTTATAATCATGCTCTTACAAACTTCTAACTCAAACTTTCAGTGAAAATGTTCTTTTAAAATAGCTTCTTTACTACGTTTAGCTTTTTAATTTTGTTAACTCTTTCCTTGCCATTGACAAAAATGTCCTGCTTTACATGTTTTCACTGTTATACTGTAGGGGGTGCTATGACACATCTTCTGAAAGAGTACAGAATCTCCTGATCAAAACACAGGAGAAGAAGAAACAAGCGATATCATATGTAAGCATATGCATATGTTAAATAATGCAATCACCAAAATTAAATAGCATTTAATTCAAAGCTGCCTAGTGTTACTAAATAAAATATTGACTCAGGACAAGCTGTAGGACTGTGCAAGCATTAGGGGTGTTGATGGACTCTATCTACTCCATCTGTGTTTGATCATCATTCTGAATCTGATCTGGATGTAGACTTTGACAACAATTTGATTTTATCAGCTTTTTGCTCAAAATGTAGCTTTTTTTAATGAAACTTACCCACATTTAAGTGTTGATAAAAAGAATGCATGAATTTTTTTATTTTTTTAAGGCAGAGAGTCTGTTCATTCTTTGATAAATTGCATGTTCAGATATTTATATAACAAACTATTCTGGGGGCAATGAAATTCTTATGAAAATGATCAAAAACGATAGCGGTGGCTGGCAACTTAAAAAAAACAACAACAACAAAAAAATGGTGATGCTAACTTCCAGGTTGTCCGACAAAAATACGTCATCACTGCAGCACAATATATTGAAGCTATTTAAAGGGGCCTCCAATATCCCTTTATTTTAAACATGTAACAGACTATAATACACAACAGTCAATTTACACTAAATACCACAAATAGAATTAGAAAACCTCTCCATAACATAGCAATGAACCACAGTATTTATAAATTGCTAAATTATTGTAATGAGAACTCTATGTTCATCACTTCAAAAATGCTGCACAGGAGTCACTGCAGGGAAAATTATTAATCTGACTCTGGCTGTGTTCAAAATTAGCCCTATGAATGAAAACGAGTGAGTGAATTTGGACTGAGTGTACAGGAAGGACTGCCGCTTTTACATACTTTGTGCTTGCTGTTTAATAATCATTCAAAACTTAGAAAACTGGCAGCTCCAATGAAAATATTTATCTTGAACTCTGTCATGGAAATAGATAAACCTTAATTAAACTATTAAATAATCAAGTAAAAGTGTATGTATACCTGTGTGATATTACGCTGTAGCCACGTGACTTGTTTCCCCAAACCAGTTCAGCAGAAATCCCGCCCAGCAGCTAATTTCATTGGTTAAGGCTACAGTGACGGGTAGGTTTAGGGATCACTGTTTGGTGTAGGCAATGATTACTGTGATTGACATGACCAATAAAATGTTAAGAATCGGCTGCAGGGCAGAGTTTCCACTGAATTGGTTTGGGGGGGGAAATCACGCACTGTAGCCACTTTGGTGGATGAATGGATGATTCAGCTGCGGGTGCCATCTTCTCATGAGACGCAGGAATTCATTCGGCGTGTGACTCTCACAGTGCATTATGGGTATTCTCTAGCCACTGAATGGATGATTCAGCTGCGGGCGCCATCTTCTCGCGAGACGCTGGAATTCATTCGCGTGTGTGACTCTCACAGTGCATTATGGGTATTTTCTAGCCACTGAATGGATGATTCAGCTGCGGCGCCATCTTCGCGAGACGCGGGAATTCATTCGGCGTGTGACTCTCACAGTGCATTATGGGTATTCTCTAGCCACTGAATGGATGATTCAGCTGCGGGCGCCATCTTCTCGCGAGACGCGGGAATTCATTCGGCGTGTGACTCTCACAGTGCATTATGGGTATTCTCTAGCCACTGAATGGATGATTCAGCTGCGGGCGCCATCTTCTCGCGAGACGCGGGAATTCATTCGGCGTGTGACTCTCACAGTGCATTATGGGTATTCTCTAGCCACTGAATGGATGATTCAGCTGCGGGCGCCATCTTCTCGCAAGACGCGGGAATTCATTCGGCGTGTGACTCTCACAGTGCATTATGGGTATTCTCTAGCCACTGAATGGATGATTCAGCTGCGGGCGCCATCTCGCGAGACGTGGGAATTTATTCGGCGTGTGACGCTCACAGTGCATTATGGGTATTCTCTAGCCGCTGAGCGTACATCAATTGTACACTCATTATTGCAGTACACTCGATAACGTCCACTATAGTTTCGGACACCACTACAAATGGCTGTGCCCTCAAATAGTGCCCTATTTAATGGTATAGGGGATGATTTTGGACCCAGCCCCAGTTTTTAACTGATTCATTTAAATTAACCATCCAAACAAACTGATTCACTAAAGAACTAAAAGAACAAAATAACACAACAAACGGATGGCAAAGGGAGGGATAAAGAAATATGAAGTTGTTAGCCTGGTCATAAAAGCTGATGTAAAAAAACTCACGTAGAGAATGCATTATTCTGTTTCTCGCAGCGGATCCCCTTGCAGTGGTTGGGTTCGTCTGCCGCCTCAGTCTCGTAGTAGAAGTAAAGCTGGTTGAGTCCATTGGCAAAGGCCAGCAGCACTAGACAGTAGATGAAGAGGAACTTGAGGATGTCCAGCAGCATGCGGCCCAGAGAAATCTGCAATGGGCCCAGGTGAGAGTTGGCCGTGAAGAGGGAGATGAGCCGGAGCGAGCTGAAGATGTTAGCGATGGCAAACAAAGCCTCAGCAATCAACGTCGGATGCCACATTTCCCATTCCTCTCGTGGACGTGAACTGTTATACTGGAGAAAACATAAAAACATTCAGAAATATTACTAATTATTTCATGATTTTGTTTCAGTGCTAGAATATTGAGGGGTTCTAGCTACACAAACATGATGCAATAGTACTGCAATAATGCATGTTAAATACACTGCCGTTCAAAAATTTGGGGTTGGTAAGAATTTTGAAAGAAGTCTCTATGCTCACCAAGTCTGCATTTATTTGATCAAAAATACAGTAAAATCAGTAATAACAGTTTTCTATTTTAATAACAATTTTTTTTCTATTTTAAAATGTTATTTATTCCTGTGATGGTAAAGCTGAATTGTCAGCATCATTACTCCAGTCTTCAGTCACATGATCCTTCAGAAATCATTGTAATATGCTTATTTGCAGCTCAAGAAACATTTCTTATAATTATCAGTTTGAAAAATGGTTGCCCTGCTCAAGATTTTTTCAACGGTAGTGTATGTACAATGGGACCATGCTTGCAGTGGGTTGGCCAAGTGTTTGCATATTTGTGAAGAGTCCATTTTTAGCCTTATTCACAGACTGTAACACCCACAGTCCAACATAACCAGGTGCTAAATGCACTGGTATAGTGCTGCATCATGCATATTTAAACTCACTGCCAAGTCACTATCATTTGTTTCTGGGCAACTAAGCCTCCTTTTTATGCAAATGTGGCTCAATGGATCGGATTCACGAACATGAATGGATCGGCTTATTTGCCTGATGCAGTTAACGCTGCGCTATTTCCACCTACGGAAGCTGGTGGTAATTGTTTTTAAAATTGATGTTTGTGCACATTTTCTAGTGATAGTGGCAGCAGTAATTCATCAAATGATGATCAAAAGATGGAGAAGAGTATGATAACTATCATATTTCCAGACGTGCTGTGTAGTTGAGCATTTTAAAGAGCCGATTCAGGCCTAGATTTAAAAGCAAAAATTACAATGCAAATTGCAATCAGCACTAATTTTGTGGGTGTGTTTGCACCATTACCTGATTTGAATAATTCCTTGAATGAATCAGGTGCTGTAACAATACAGACAACAGATGCAAATGATACAACACTATCAACAGGTTCAAATCATTAATGAATTCCCTCCAGAATGTTTTGAAATGGTTTGATAAAGAAAGAAATGGAAAAGTTTAATGCGACAACTACAGATTTGGATTTGGATGTGCCTCAGTCTTTTTCCAGGCAGCTGAGTCAAAGGTCTAAAGGGTTCTTAGACATTTCCTGAGCCTTCGCCTCGCATAACTTCACTTGAGGGTAGAACAACACGTCTTCTTCCCTAACCACCATCCTTCAATTCCATGTTTCAGTGGGCAGAGAAATAAGGCTGGCTTGAGAGCAAGGCATGGCTGAGCTCTTCTTGCTTTAAATTCTGCTCTCTACTGGGACTACAATATTAACCAACTAATAAATTCACCCTCTATTCCCACTATAAAACAATAATAATACATGTAGTCAGGACAATTCACACAAACATTTATAGCTCTAAATGCATTTCTTGAGAACATGTCCAAATGCAAAACAGAACATAAATGATATGTCTTGGACCTTTGGATTTATCATCTCACACATGTGTGCACATACACACACGCACACTGTAAGGCACTCGTGTGGGCTGGAACCCCTTCTATGCAGGGTGACTAACACAGCTGCAGATGGTCATGAAGTCTGGAGTGTGTCTGCGTGCACGTGCTGCGTGCATTCGTGTATGAGCGAGGATGACTGAACTGAGAGAGAAACAATTAAGGGAGGAGCTCACCTTGACATAAGCAACAATCTTTAAAGAAATAGTGGCCAAATAGAGAGAATTCATAGCAAAGTCCATCAGGTTCCACCAGTCATGGACGTACTCATTAAAACCTCCGTCCCACATCTCCTTAATCTCGGCCCATATGAAGCCTATGAGCAAAAAACACAAATGTTTAGGAATAAACTTGTGATGCACAATATATCAGTTATTGGAAAATATTTTAATTTATAACTGGATAAACAGTATATTGGATGACATTGCATTCATAATCGTGCATGCTAATTTCCCCTACATTTACATTTAAAACACTTTGATTGTCCAGTTTAGACCTTCTACTAACTATAAGTAACTTTGGAACAACATGTCAACTAACTCTCATTAGAGTATTTTAGTAGACTGTCAGCTTAATATCTGCTAACACTTTATTTTGATGCTCTCCCAACAGACATTCTATTAAGTAACTATGAAACTCAATTTATTCTACTTACTAGTCTACTAATACTGTAATGAGAGTTAGTTGACATGTAGCTGCAAAGTTACTTATAGTTAGTAGAATGAAAAAGAGTAATCAATTAATTTAATAACAAAGATAAATATAATCATAAGAAAATCTCACAATGAAAATCTCACATTTTTCATACTGTACATTATAATGCTGTGATGCTTGAATTCACTTGTAGGTTTATTTTAGTTATTATTGTTTTAATTTTAAATGTATTATATCAGTTGATATAGTTGTATATATATTGGATGAAATTGCATATTTAATCATTGATCTAATGCTCACTTTATCTTTCAAAACACTAATAACTTAAAAATGTACTAACATAGTTCAATGGTAAATCTTTAGCAAATCTCACAAAGAATACTGACTGCATATTATAACGCTGTGATGCCTAAACTCACTTTAGTGTTTTATTTTTAAAATATCATTGAAATGTAATACTGACAATTTATTGGTTATCGTCATATAGGAAAATAATTATGGGCTTATCAAACTACATTTTCATGTAGTTGCACACTACACCGATGAGGCATAACATTATGTGAAGTGAATAACACTGATCTCTCTTCATTACGGCACCTGTTAGTGGGTGGGATATATTAGGCAGCATGTGAACATTTTGTCCTCAAATTTGATGTGTTAGAAGCAGGAAAAACAGACAAGCATAAGGATTTAAGCGAGTTTGACCAGGGCCAAATTGTGAAGGCTAGACGACTGGGTAAGAGCATCTCCAAAACTGCAGCTCTTGTGGGGTGTTCCCGGTCTGCAGTGGTCAGTATCTATCAAAAGTGGTCTAAGGAAGGAACAGTGGTGAACCGGAGACAGGGTCATGGGCGGCCAAGGCTCATTGATGCACGTGGGGAGTGAAGGCTGGCCTGTGTGGTCTGATCGAACAGACAAGCTACTGTAGCTCAAATTGCTCAAGTTAATGCTGGTTCTGATGGAAAGGTGTCAGAATACACAGAGCATTGCAGTTTGTTGCATATGGGGCTGCATAGCTGCAGACCAGTTAGGGTGCTGACCCCTGTCCACCGCCAAAAGTGCCAACATTGGCCATCAGAGCATCAGAACTGGACCACGGAGCAATGGAAGAAGGTGGGTTGGTCTGATGAATCACGTTTTCTTTTACATCACGTGGATGGCCGGGTGCGTGTGTGTCACTAACCTTGGGAACACATGGCACCAGGATGCACTATGGGAAGAAGGCAAGCTAGCGGAGGCAGTGTGATGCTTTGGGCAATGTTCTGCTGGGAAACCTTGGGTCCAGCCATCCATGTGGATGTTACTTTGACACGTACCACCTACCTAAGCATTGTTGCAGACCATGTACACCCTTTCATGGAAACGGTATTCCCTGGTGGCTGTGGCCTCTTTCAGCAGGATAATGCGCCCTGCCACAAAGCAGAAATGGTTCAGGAATGGTTTGAGGAGCACAACAACGAGTTTGAGATGTTGATTTGGCCTCCAAATTCCCCAGATCTCAATCCAATCGAGTATCTGTGGGATGTGCTGAACAAACAAGTCCGATCCATGGAGGCCCCACCTCACAACTTACAGGATTTAAAGGATCTGCTGCTAACATCTTGGTGCCAGATACCACAGCACACCTTCAGGGGTCTAGTGGAGTCCATGCCTCAACGGGTCAGGGCTGTTTTGGCAGCAAAAGGGGGACCAACACAATATTAGAATATTGCTGACACAATATATTCATAATGTTATGCCTGATCGGTGTATATATACATTTCTCATGGGCAAAGAAAAAACTTTACATTTACATAAAATTTACTTAACTAAAAATAAAAACATTGACATTGATTGAAATATTTTAATTTAATTTATAATTACATTTTAATTGATTCTTTCAGTCAGTGTGAAATTTTCTAACTTTAATCTTAAAATTCTAAAACGTCTGAAAACACTAAAATAAACACCAAAATTATAAACATTTCAAAAGCTGGAACTAATCAAAAATTAATTGAAAGCACTATATGTTGTTAGGCTGTTAGGGTTGAATTATAATTGCTGAACTTTATTACTTATGGATAAGGGTTAAGAAAAAAATACCTGACCAGAATTATTGAGGAATATCAATACAGTGTCAACTTACACAAGTTACATACTTATAAATATGCAATTTCATAATATATTTCATTACTATTTAATATTTTTTACAAGCTAAACAACCTAAATCCCCATCACACACACACACACACACACACACACACACACACACACACACACACACACACACACACACAATCATACTCACCCAGCACCCAAGGTAGTATCATCCACTCCACCACAGTGGGCGGAGGGCCCTGCATGTGTAGGTTGGTGCGTGCTATGTGCTGTGAGGCCAGGAGGAGGAGGAAGAGGAAGGTGAGGTAGGAGGCTGTGTGGCAGATGAATTTGATGAAGGGTTTTTTGATGAAGAGCCCCAGCGTGCTTTTTGGAGCCAGCAGGTAGACCAGCGAGAAGACAGGGAAGAGCAGCCCGATAATGAAACACATGACCAGCTTAACTGCCCAGTGATGGCGTCGCCAGCCAGGAAAGCCATCATACCATAGTGTGGCCAAGAGCTGCTGACAGTTTGGCTGTGACACGAACTGGAGAAAAAAAGAGAGAGCTTTGTAAATGGACTTTAAAGGATTTGTAAATGCTCATGCATAATGGCAACCATACACAGAAGGACCAATTAACTGGGAGAAAAAGGGGCATTACTCACTCTGACAAGAATGAGCAATCTATCATCTATCCTACAGATGGGTAAAACTACATATTTTCATAATCCATTTATTGGTGGGTGGTATCAGAGCCGATCCTCCCTATATGCAGAGTACGCAAGCTGCGTAGGGCCCCGAACCACCAGGGGGCCCAATTGCTCTCAAGAATCAGCTATTTAGGGCTGTGTTTTAGTTTCATTTTTGATTTTTTGCTTCCATCGATTATGAAAACATGATGCCACTTTCCATTCCTTTCCTTTAAAGGATTTTACCATACATTGTCACCACATGTAACATCCAAATAAGTTGAATCATGTAAAGCCGCGTGTAAAAGCGCATTGAGCTGTGAAGGAGACGCTGTGAGACGCTGTTCAACAGACGGTTTTCGAGATGCAATCCGAGACGGAGAGAAACACGGACAAGTACAGGCTACCTTGGGCTTTGTGTGAGTGCTTGAATGGACAAATACATGCAAAAATATGTCAAAATCCTTCTTGGGGACTTAAACGCATTCAGTTATGTCTTTGGTGAACAGGAGGGTTATTCTGTTAGCTGGGAAAGTAATCGAATGATTGTCAGAGTATTCATTCTTAAAGTGACCGCAGCTGATAAACCCGCTGTCATTTAATGTTAATCAAACAACAAAAGAAAACGAGAGAATCATTCACTGCTCTTCCCTGAATAACATTAGTAATTTTAACAAGAATCAGACTATGCAATGTTTTATTTTATTTTTTAATTATTTTTAATTAAATATTTTTTATTATGTTTTATTCCATTTCTGTATGGTAGGCTATTATAAGCAATAGGCTAAATTGTTCATTTCATTCATATCTTTTTTTTTCTGTTGTATTTATCCTATTGTTTTTTTTTTTTTTTTTTTTTTTTTTTTTATCTTTTAACTCACTGTTGTTTGTTGACAGTGTACACTGCTCTAAAAGACAGATTAAGGGGTTGGGGGTCATTCAGGTTTTTTTTATTTTTTTATTTTTATGAATGCACTGACAAGGGCCCACAGGGCCCCCAGAAGTCTAGGATCGGCACTGGGTGGTATGAATGACTAGTTAACTAGCTGATCTTAAGGAGAACCTGTATAAATAGGGTCCACCAGACCAGACTCAAATCAGATATGTTTCCTATGGGACATACACATCATGCATTCAAGTGTCAAAAAACAGCAAGATGGAGCAACAGAATGGAACATGATTAAGTGCAATACAGTATGCTGAACTTAAGCTGAACTTGTTGAAGATGTTTTCAATTTCACATCTTAAAAACGCAACACTTTTAATGGGCACTCTATTTACTCGATGGACAAGATTTACAAGATGGATGATGCATCTTACAACCATAACATTTCTCCTTTTCAGTTAAATGTTTTACGTTGAGAATCTGTTCATTCAAATGATTAAGAATAAACCGATGCCCAAAAGAAGTAAAGTACCCCCCAAAAACAAAGTAACTGTCTATATCTATAAAAAAAAGATATATCTATGTATTGGATAAACATGGCTCGCTTTAAAAAACACACCAATACTGTGATTCATTTCTCTGCATTTGTTGTTGATTGAACCATGCAATGTTAACACATTTAGCTCTGAAATGTCACTCATGGTTTGCAGCTGAATACGAATGTGGGAACAGCAAGACAAACTGACAAAGACAAAGAAAGGGGGCTGAAGCTGTCTAAAAGGACACAAAAGAACAATAAAAGTGTCATAAATTGGTACACATGATGTGCTTTCTATATTCAGAGTCTTTTAGGGTGTTTTTTACACTAGCACTTTTGGTGCGCACCCAGGTTTGATTGATGTCAGAGTTCAGTTCGTTTGGATGATGTGAATGGTGTTTTCCAAACTCGCACCCGCAAACTGTGCACCCGCGATCCATACCCGAGTCCGCATAAAAAGGGACATGTGAACTCAAGTACGGTTTGCTGCTGATATGAGTGCAATCATACTAAATCATGGAAGTGAAATACTAATGATGCATGACTCGATACAACTGTGTGTTTGAGAGTGTTCTTACTCACTTTTCTGTTCTCTTTACACCTGGTATTAAGATGCGTTTTGATCACTCAGATCACAAGTGGACGAAGCAAAATACAGGTGTAAATGGGGTCTAAAATGTTTTGAGCTTGTCCACTTTTGACCACTTCCAGAGGTAGTTAAAAACACATTTGGATCACATTTGTAGTGTAGACGCTCATGCGGTTGAATGCGTAAACATTATGGGAAGTGTGCTAGCCAGACGGTATTTAAACTTTGTCAGATGAAGTTTGGTTTAAAGACGAAAAACGTACCAAGCACAATGTTCTTTAACCATTCATGATTTGTAACACTGCATTCGGCTGGTCTTGCGGTTGTCAGAGCAGAAACGAAAGCTGATGCGCTCCATATGTTTTTCCATCATCTCTGTCTTCCATCTGACTACAATGGTTCAACCTTAATGTTTTAAGAATACTTTTTGTGCACAAAAAACAAACAAAAATAACGACTTTATTCAACAATCTCTTCTCCTCCGTGACACTCTCCTACATGATTCACATCAGCACCACAAATCATGCATGTGGTGCTCAGCCAATAGGGAGACGGTGTTCTGCCGTAGAACTCAGAAGCGCAGCACTGTATGAATAGCCCAACACTGTATTACATGGACTATTTTATCGATCTCTTTACTACCTTTCTGGGCCTTGAAAGTGGTTTTTCATCAGAAATATCTTAATTTGTGTTCCGCAGATTCCGCAGTCTTATGAATTTAGAACAACATGAGGGTGAGTAATTAATGACAGAAATTTCATTTTTGGGTGAACTAACCCTTTAAAGCCATTTTATAACTTTGTGTAAGGAACAGATTCTAATACAAATCACTTAAAGGGGTACTTCAGCGCTGGGAAGATGAATGTGTATTTAAACTGGGTCATTTATGTAGTAGAAATGTGAAATTATTTTTGAATTTGGTGCCTTCTAGACTGAGAAAAAGTGAATGAAAGACAACAACTCCCAGAATGCACTTGCTTTGCTGCCCTACGAGGCCACTCCCAAAGCCACTGCTACTGGTTCACTGGATCACTTGCCCACCGCGGCACCGCCCCTATCGTTGTTTTCATTTTCATAATAATAATTTAGTTCAGTTAGAGATCAGACACTACAATTAAAAACTGAATGCATCTGTTCACTATAATGTGAGTGAGCTGAGCGAGTGTCACAGCACAAATGCAGCAGGAGTCAGGTTACATTCATCACGAGAGCGAAGAGCTGAGCAGAGCTGAGGTAAATGCGGGTGCGGCAGTCATTCACGGCGCGTGTTCAGTCTGGCGCGTTTTCAGATCATGCCTATGGCAGCTTAACTTTCATAGGAATTCATTTGAAGAGTTGAAACACTCACTTTGCTCCGCACCACTCCGTTTACATGAATGCCCACAGCTGCCTGAGCCGAGCGCTGTGAGTGAGATCCCACCCCCTATGTTGAAAACATGCGGAACTAGCTCCTATTTACTTGCTGTAGTCTTTAGACTCTGGTCTGGCAATCCTCTGATGACGCAAAATGACAATATTTGAGTCATCGGAGGATTTTTTCCAGAAATAAAATACATAAATCTCTCGCCTCAGGGGGATATGAAGGAGGGTGGGGGAGGGGGAGCACGATCATTTGAATATACTACCGGATTTCTACTAATACAAAGCTTAATGCTAATCACTGAAGTAACCCTTTAAACACTTGACTTTTTGGTCATTTTGAAAGCCCCAATTATCATTCACTTATATATTTTTTTTAAAATGGCCTGGACATTCTTAAAATGATTATGATAAATTATACAAAATAAATAATAAATACAGTAATAATAATAAATATAATAAATAAATACAAATACCTTTTGTGATCCACACACACAAAAAAAGTAAGTCATATAGGTTTGCAACAACACAAGAGCGATTAAATAATGACAAAATCTTCAATTTAGGGTGAAGTATTTCTTTAATGATACAAACGTATCATTATTATCAATCATTCTCAAAGGAGGAAGTGGAGGATGAATGGAAAAGCGCTTCTTTAGAGTGTAAACAAAGCTAATTACCAGTATAGCGCACTGCTGTAGGAGACTTGCTTATAAGAGAGCGTCCTCAGAAACATCTGCTGAAATGAAGCGAGCCAAGAACTGACTCGCCTCATATTTCATAGCACATTTGTGATAAGTTATCTGTAATGGAAAATGCTGCGTGGGATGACAACACTGCATGATAGATGAGTAACAACTCTTTCTCAGATTTAAAAAGTTTCCATTGTCGAGAGTTTCTGTAGCAAGGCTGAGAAAGCAATTGCTTCTGAACCAGCCATGCCCCTCTGGATATCCACTAAACCCACAGCCAATCACTGGTTTCCCACAATGCCTCCCTCAACCTCTTTGCATATATCACAAAAGGTCCTGTAGGAAAAGACAAACAACCTCCACTTAATCAAGTAAGCTAATAGAAGTACCTGAACCCTAGGGAGGGGACGTGGAAAAGGGTAAAAAAAAGGACACAAGAGTGAATTTAACAAAGAGCTTTGAAAAAAAGGGATAGGACAGTAATTTCCTTCAGGTTTTCATTTATAATGAAGTGTTTGGGAGGATGGGTAATTTCCCCACACCTGACTTGCTGGTATTTTCGTCCATAGTGTGAGAGTAACACTACAGTAATAAGCTAAATCCCTTCATCCATCAATATGAACACTAACCTTCAGGCGGCCCTTTAGCTAACAACACCATTCCTCAACCTTCCCAAGAAATGAGACCGATAACATCTCAGCACCGCTACGGACTGTAGTAATGACTTACAACACGTGGCTTACAAGTAAATAAATGGACATTTTGACCTGTGAGAATGGTCTTGAAGCAGGGTACATGTGTACAGCAACACTACATTGAAGATAAATGAAACTGTATTACTGTAAAGATGGATGAGTTTGCTGTAGTGGTGTTTCAGTCGACTGTGATATGAATGAAGTGAATGAATCATTCTCGCTCACTTCCATGCAGTCCTGGGGACTAATTAATTAAAAGTAGTGATGCTACTAACCTAACTACATTCTCAGAACCGTGACAGAAGCACAGCCACAAGATAGCTTTTCCAATAAGAAGCTACTTTGACTCTTTTCCCACCACTGACAGAATTTTCCATAATTTATGGCTCTTTGTGTTTTACTGTTACAGTTTTACATTTGGCAGACACTTTTATCCAAAGCGACTTACATTGTATTCAAGATACACATTTTTACATTTTTTGTCAGTTCTTGCTTTCCCTGGGAATTGAACCTATGACCTTGGTGTTGCTAGTGCTACGCTCTTATTGTTTGAGCTACAGGAAAGCTACAGGAAAGCTGTTATATGGAAGGGGTGCTATAACACATCTTCTGAAAGAGTACTGAATTTCCTGATCAAAACACAGGAAAGAAGAAACAAGTGATAGCATGTGTAAGCAGATATATATGTAAAATAATGCAATCACCAACATTAAAAAGCATATAAATCAAAACTGCCTAATGTTATCGAATGAAATGTTCTTTTTGCTCAAAATGTTTTTTTTTTTTAATTTTATGAAACATAGCTGGAGGACCAATTTGCTACTTATTAGGTCAGTTGGCAACATGATTGGGTATAAAAAGAGCCTCTCAGAGTGGCAGTGTCTCTCAGAAGTCAAGATGGGCAGAGGATCACCAATTCCCCCAATGCTGCGGCCAAAAATAGTGGAGCAAGATTCAAGATTCAAGATTCAAGAGTTTTATTTGTCACATACACAGTTATATACAGAATATACAACCGGCAGTGAAATGTAAACAGGTCCGCTCCATGGACAGTGCAAATTCACAGTTAAAAACACAAGGAAGAAATTATAATAGAAATAGGATATAAAAAAAGTACTATATATATATATATATATATATATATATATATATATATATATATATATATATATATATATATATGTCTATATATCTGTAGAATTATAAATAATCAAGTCAAGAGAAAAAAAGAAAAAAGGTAACAAATAAGGATAAAGTGGAATAAAATAATTGAAGTAGACTTTGCAGTGAGTAAACTGTAGACTTATAAATATGTGGTTAACAAATGTATAAAGAGTATAATGTGCAAACAGGTTTATGACAGGTTGTTACACAGTAACAACGAGAACAGAAAGTGCAGTGCAATGTCAGTGTATCAATGTTTATCCTGACGTGAAGTCACGTGATGTTAAGTGACTGAGTTCAGGAGTCTGATGGCCTGGGGGAAGAAGCTCCTCCTGAGTCTCTCAGTTTTGGCCATCAGGCTTGAAGCGCTTACCAGATGGTAGCAGCGTGAAATGAGGGTTTGCAGGGTGATTAGAGTCCTTGATGATCTTGGTAGTCCTTGCCCTGCAGAGATCCTGACCCAGAGATACGCGCCACGACTCTTTGAGACCTTTGCAGCGTTTGGTGTAGGACGCCCTGAGAGATTCAGAGAATCTGAACAATCGCTGAGTCGGATAAGCGCCACGACTCTTTGCAGGGCTTTGCGGTCATGACTGGTGCTGTTCCCATACCACGCTGTGATGCACTGAGTTAAAACACTTTCTATCGCCCTAAATAGAAAGTTTTCAGGATAGCTGGTGAAAGCCTGAATTTCCTCAGCTGGCGCAGGTGGTACAGTCTTTGCCTGGCTTTTTCACCTGTGTCTGAATGTGAGCAGTCCAGGTCAGGTCCTCGGAGATGTTTACTCCCAGGTACTTGAAGCTGCTCACTCTCTACTGGTGACCCGCTGATCATGAGGGAGTATGTATGTCCGTTGCTGTCTCTTCCTGAAGTCCACAATCATTTCTTTGGTCTTGCCAACATTCAGAGAGAGACAGTTGTCCTGGCACCATGCATTAGATGCTCCACCTCGTCCAAGTATGCCGTCTCATTGTTGTTGGAAATGAGGCCCAGGACAACAGTATCATCAGCAAATTTGATGATAGAGGTGGAGCTGTGTGTGGACAAACAGTCATGCGTGTAGAGAGAGTAGAGCAGGGGGCTCAGGACACAGCCCTGTGGAGCTCCCACACTCAGGGTGATGGAGGTGGAGGTGGACTGGCCTATTCTCACCACCTGAGGCCTGCCAGTGAGGAAGTCCTCAATCCAGTGGCAGAGAGAAGGATTCAGGCCGAGATCCAGGAGCAATATCAGAAAGGAGTTTCTCAGAGAAAAATTTTAAAGAGTTTGAAGTTATCATCATCTACAGTGCATAATATCATCCAAAGATTCAGAGAATCTGGAACAATCTCTGTGCGTAAGGGTCAAGGCCGGAAAACCATACTGGATGCCCGTGATCTTCGGGCCCTTAGACGGCACTGCATCACATACAGGAATGATACTGTAATGGAAATCACAACATGGGCTCAGGAATACTTCCAGAAAACATTATCTATAGGTCATCATCTATAGGTCAAAAAAGAAGCCATATCTAAACATGATCCAGAAGCGCAGGCGTTTTTCTCTGGGCCAAGGCTCATTTAAAATGGACTGTGGCAAAGTGGAAAACTGTTCTGTGGTCAGACCAATCAAAATGTGAAGTTCTTTTTGGAAAACTGGGATGCCATGTCATCCGGACTAAAGAGGACAAGGACAACCCAAGTTGTTATCAGCGCTCAGTTCAGAAGCCTGCATCTCTGATGGTATGGGGTTGCATGAGTGCGTGTGGCATGGGCAGCTTACACATCTGCAAAGGCACCATCAATGCTGAAAGGTATATCCAAGTTCTAGAACAACATATGCTCCCATCCAGACGTCGTCTCTTTCAGGGAAGACCTTGCATTTTCCAACATGACAATGCCAGACCACATACTGCATCAATTACAACATCATGGCTGCGTAGAAGAAGGATCTGGGTACTGAAATGGCCAGCCTGCAGTCCAGATCTTTCACCCATAGAAAACATTTGGCGCATCATAAAGAGGAAGATGGGACAAAGAAGACCTAAGACAGTTGAGCAACTAGAAGCCTGTATTAGACAAGAATGGGACAACATTCCTATTCCTAAACTTGAGCAACTTGTCTCCTCAGTCCCCAGACGTTTGCAGACTGTTATAAAAAGAAGAGGGGATGCCACACAGTGGGAAACATGGCCTTGTCCCAACTTTTTTGAGATGTGTTGATGCCATGAAATTTAAAATCAACTTATTTTCCCCTTAAAATGATACATTTTCTCAGTTTAAACATTTGATATGTCATCTATGTTGTATTCTGAATAAAATATTGAAATTTGAAACTTCCACATCATTGCATTCTGCTTTTATTCACAATTTGTACAGTGTCCCAACTTTTTTGGAATCGGGTTTGTAAAAGCAGAGGGTCTGTTCTTTCTTTTGATATGCATGTTCAGATATTTATATTATTTTGTTAATAAAAATTAATTTATAGTTAATTTGTTAAAGTTAATTTGTCAATTACCATCGCACACCTGTTAGTAATAGATAGGTGCGCATAGGAAAGAAAATAATAAAAAAATCTCAAAAGTAAAAAAGGAAATTGATTTTGATAGTGTGCTGGATTTCCTTCAACTTTTCAACAAAATATTCTGGGGGCCATGAAACTTTTGTGGAAATTATCAAAAATGCTTGCGCTGTCACACAAATTCGCCCACGTTTACATGTACATTTACTCATCTACTCATTATTTCTAATGAATATGTTGAGTAAATGATAAAAAATATTCACTCATTGAATTGGCATAATGAGTCAAGCTAAAGAAAATTATCTTTATGGCGAACAGATTCAAAAGAATAAAGCCACTAGGATGAATCAACACTATTAGTTTGTAGGTTTACACTTAGCGACCTTTATAAGATAGGTCAAAAGTTGAACAAAAGGACAGGTAATGATGTAATCTGTTGTTCTTCTGCCCTGTTTGACAGAAGCGATTACAGAACAACAGATGTCCTGTTCATGTTCTGGTTGCTAGGGAGCAGTATGCTAATGAGGATTGATCTCCAGCTCTAATAATGCAAAGAGTTTAGGCTGGCTCACTCTTGAAGAGTAACTGACTCTAATGCAGAGTCAAAGAACACATTAAGTTCCCCTAGAGTTGTGCACACCTGCATGAGATGAATTCAACCTGCTATGATATGACAGTATTTGGACGCTGATGTCACGCTTAAAAATGTATGAATGCATTAGATAGCAAAATATCAAAATAACATCTGCAGACAAATTATGTTACAGGTTTTTTCAGATCTGACTTTTCATTTTTGGTCACAACGTATGAAGTGAGTTCTCCTCAAGTTCACACAAGTGTGCAACAGATGTAGATTATCACATTAATTATGAACTTTTTTTACATTTTTTTATTTTTTATTAACATCTGATATCTAGAGGGTTTCAAAATACCCCAAAATCTTCATTTTGAACAATATATCTATCATAATTGAATTTCAAAGGTTTAATGCTCTCATTAGCCAGTGATTTACTGCACAAATAATGTTTGTGACTCATAGCTTTTGTTTCATTGGTAATTTTTTCTTTAATATACCAGAAAATTGTAACGTTTCTTAGGACAAACTGCATTCAGTATCAACAAGTTTTCGCTTTTTAAAGGGGTCATGAACTGCATTGTTTTATAACGTTTCCTGGGTGCACTTATAATGTCAGTATGATTTGTAAATATAAAATTGTCATAATTTAGAAATAAAAGGCATTTTTCCTACCCTGATTTGAGCACTGTGTTTGAAGGGGTGTGTCTGCTTTGAGAAGTCAGTGTAATATGAAATAAGTATTACATGTGGAACTCTCTTTTTACTATTACATCTCTCAAGGTTAACTAATCATGAAAAGTGTTGATTATAGCATTATATTTAGATCTATAGCATTATATTTAGATTGTGGCATGAAATGTTGCAGTGATGAGCATTGTAGCCGATTTCAGACATGGTGAGTGCATGAACACAGCGATCTCGTTATTGTAACTCGATTTCTGCACACTAAAGAATGCTTTCATCATAACTAACAGTGTAAACACAATGTAAACAAGACATTCGTTGATTATTATGAGAGTTTTGGCGCGAGTCCAAAACTCAGTCACTGATAAACTAGCTGTTTGATTGACAGCTGCAGCGATTGTAAAGGTCGTTTTCTATAATTTAACCACAGTTTAAATAACAGATTATTTTCATCCTACTAAGAGAAGCAATGTGAAGTTGACTGTTTAGTCACTGATTTGATTTACTGACACATAGACAGACAAAAAAAAAAAAAACCTGCCTGTGCATGATTCATTACATATCAGAAATCACTGGTCACAGATCAGGCATTAAAATTAACACATTTACTTACATGCTGCCGCATTACTGTTGAGTCCATATCATAACTGTTTGCAAAGCCTGCGCCAATATTGTGACGGATTTACCAAAGAATCCACAGTGAAATGTACCGAATAGAAATAAAATAATGCTCAACTGAGACAAGGTAAAGGAAGGTAATGCTATTTTTAGTCCAGTGAGTGATCCTTTATCGCTTTTCTCTCCTCGTCATCTCACTAACACACCAGTTGGCTTTCATCTGCTGAGGCAGTCTTTCACCTATCGTCATAGGCACATTCCACAACGAGTTGTTCTCTGGGCTTGGTTACAATAAAAACTTTTTTGGACTACACTAACAAGGAAGTTTTTAGTTCTGAAACATACAGGATATTCTTATAGTATGATGACCTCTTGTATGTCAAAAGCTCAAGGAACATTTGATTTCTCAGTTCATGACCCCTTTCAAAGGTGATTGGCAATCTGCATATAGTTTGGATTGCCGGTATGGTTCTGTTCTGGGTGAAAACTCCCTGCCCATCCATACAGCCTAGCATGGATAAAAGCAGGGCTGATAAAACGCGATAAAGCTGCTGATAATACTAAATGGACCTTATATAGAGATGATGAAAGGTGTTGTATTACTATAGGTAGATCAGCTGAGAGTCAGCTGATGTGAGCTTGACTAACGTGACCTGCCAGAAATAAAACTATGCTTGATTTATTTATTTTTCAACTCTAACTATGATATACTATGATTTATAAATCTGCTTTTAGTGTTGTTTTCTTGTCTGCATCAGTACAGACCTTCGACCCATTTTGGAACCTCTGCTTTAAAAAGCAACTTCATTGCAATTTACACTCACCAGGCACTCTATTAGGAACACCTTGCCCCATTTCACCCTCAGAACTGCCTTGTGCTTTGTGGCATAGATCACACCAGTGTGAGATGATTTGAGCTTTATGACATGCCGCGTTATCCTGCTGGAAGTAGGTACACTGTGATCATAAAGTGATAGACGTGGTCAGCAGTGACACTCAGGTAGGCTGTGGTGTTTAAACGATGCTCAATTGGTACTAAGGGGCCCAAAGTGTGCCAAGAAAATATCCCCCCACACCATTACACCACCCCCACCAGCCTGAACCCCGTTGATACAAGGCAGGATGGATCCATGCTTTCATGCTGTTTATGCCAAATGCTGACACTACCAACTGATTGTCGCAGCAGAAATCGTCGTGGTCTTCTGCTGTAGCCAACAAACAACATCTTTACTGCAGTTTTCTTTACTGCAATCTCAAAAGCTTACAGAAAACCTGCAAGAGTGCACTGTGAGCAGCGTTTTTTTTTTCTGACAAATTAAGTTGCCATTGGTGATCTTGCCGCTCCCTAAACCCCACACCCAGCATCTCCTTAATCTTTTAAAAACAGCTCTTTTTCTAGGAAATTGTCTCTTTAAGGGTGCAATGCTTCCCAAATCCCTTTGAAACCATCTGCTGTAAAAAGGCTTTGCGCATCAAAGTTTCTCAATATAAGCTGGTGGACTAAATTGCATACTGTATCTGGCAATAAAGTAGGAGGTGAATCAAAACTCATTCTGCAGTACAAAAGAGTGCTAGAGAGAGAGGGAGAGAAGGGATGGTGTTTCGTTTTCATCTTCAGTGCAATACAATAATCGTTTATATTAAAATCTGTGAAAAACAGTCATTAAAATCTCATTATACACAGGGTAAAGATGTTTAGCAGTCTTGGGGCTCAGTAACAAATATTAGAGTTTAAAAAAAATCCTGATGTCCATAAAATAATATATGATTTTTCTCAAATCTTCATACAGAAAGAAAAGGTGAACTGTATGTCTAGAGGTGGACTAAAGGTTATTCAGGTGCATAAGCACAACCTTTAGATTACTGAACAAGCACTATTTAGCTGCCACTTTAACTTTATTTGAGTAATGGAACTTGCAGACCTAACAAGGCAGTGCATGGGTACAGGCTACAGGCTACTTTAAGTCACATTAGTATGAGTTATCGGTATGTCAGCTGAATCTACTCGAATCACGGTCTGAAAAGACATTTCTCATTAAGCTCCTCAAAAACAGAAGACTGTACGTTTGAAAAACCAAAATCTATTGGGACGATAGGCAAACTGAAGAGGGTCCAAAGTGTCAGGAATGAAGGCGCAAATGGTGTTTTTAATGAGTCTCTCAAAGACCTTCATGACTATAGACGTGAGAGCCACTGGACGATAGTCATTTAGGCAAGAGGGTTTACTGTTCTTAGGGACAGGGATGATGGTGGATTTTTTGAAGGAGGTGGGGACCACAGATGTAGCGAGGGACTCATTAAAGATAGATGTAAACAACCCGGCGAGCTGATCAGCACAGGACCGCAGAACACGACCTGAGATACCATCCGGCCCAGCAGCTTTCCTGACGTCCACACGCTTGAGTGCTCTCCGAACTTCATCCTCCGAGACAGAGATCACGTGATTGTTGCTGCTCTGAGTAATTTCCTCTAACGCGCCACTTGGCGGAGTCGCGTTGCCGCGGTTACAGTCAAAGCGAGCATAGAAAGAGTTTAACTCGTTCACGAGCAACGGATCAGCGCTCACCTCTGCAGAGGATTTAGATCCAAAGGAGCAGATGGACCTCAGACCTTGCCACATGCGCAGCGAGTCGTTGAGTTGGAAATGAGACTCCACTCGGTCTTTATAACGGAGTTTTGCGGCTTTAACTGCTCGTCTGAGAGCATAGCAGGACGATCTGTATTCATTCATATTCCCTGAATGGAGACCGGCGTTGTAAGCGGCAGTGCGTGCGTTCACTGCCGCGCGGATTGAATTGTCCACCCACGGTTTCTGATTTGAGAAGGACGTTATTGTTATTGTTTGCGTGGCTTGCTCTGTAAGCGTGTTGATGAAGCAAAGCGCCACGTCTGTGAACTCGCCACGTCAGCTGAACTCGCTCGGAACATGTCCCAATCCACATCGCCCAGAGCTGCCTGTAGCGCGGTCTCTGAGTGGGGTGACCAACGCTTAACTTCCCGCCTCACCGGGGGTTCCTGGAGGAGCTTTTGTTTGTATTCGGGAGTGAGGAAAATGGCGGCATGATCCGATTTGCCAAACGCTGGAAGTGACCGCGCTTTATAGGCGTTCTTAAACGGAGAGTAGCAGTGATCCAGTGTGTTTGCTCCTCGTGTGGGGCAGGAGACGTGCTGGTGAAAGTTTGGCAGGACTTTCTTTAGGTTTGCTTTGTTAAAATCGCCCGCGACAATGAATGCCGCGTCGGGATGTTGGTTTATGACGCCGCTGGCAACATCATGAAGGCCAGATAAAGCCAGCGCTGTGTCTGCCTGCGGTGGGATGTAAACGGCGGTCGCGACAACCGCAGAAAACTCCCTAGGCAGATAGAATGGGCGGCAGATGATTGTTAAATGTTCCAGATGAGGTGAGCAGGACCGCGAGAGAATGGTGATGTTCCTGGGATCGCACCATTTCTTGTTGATCATGAAACACACTCCACCGCCTTTGGATTTACCGGCCTCGGCTGTTCTGTCCATCCGAAAAACAGAGAAGTTCACCGACGGCGTCACAGCGGTGTCCGGGACCGCGGGCGTGAGCCATGTTTCAGACAAACAATAGATATTACAGTCTCTCATGTCCCGTTGAAAACTTATCCTGGCTCTAAGATCGTCCATCTTATTATCCAAGGATTGAACATTTGCTAGAAGAATGCTCGGGAGAGGAGGTCTGAATGCCCTTTTCCTCAGTCTGTTACGGATACCAGCACGTTTCCCACGGTGTTTCTTTGTTCTACGCCGCTGGCTCTGTCCATTGTTCAACTCGGCGTTCCGAAGAATCTCAGATGGCCACAGAGGATCAGCGAAAGTGTCCTGAAACAGTCCAGTGTAGAGGTAACCAATGTCCCAAAAGAGTTTTGCTGTCGTAGTAGATCAATGCAGATGATAAGTTTGTAAAAACTGAGAGTAAAAGAAAGTAAAATAGTAAATAAAAGCACAGTCTTCGCGGAGCGACCTGAACGGCGACCAAACACAGCGGCGCCATTTTGGTCATGCCATCTCTCATGTCCTCCACTCCTCCCTCACTCACATCGACAGCAAAAGTGGGAACTACGTAAGACTGCTATTTATTGACTATAGCTCAGCCTTTAACACCATAGCTCCCACCAAGCTAACCTCCAAACTCCTGGATCTCGGCCTGAATCCTTCTCTCTGCCACTGGATTGAGGACTTCCTCACTGGCAGGCCTCAGGTGGTGAGAATAGGCCAGTCCACCTCCACCTCCATCACCCTGAGTGTGGGAGCTCCACAGGGCTGTGTCCTGAGCCCCCTGCTCTACTCTCTCTACACGCATGACTGTTTGTCCACACACAGCTCCACCTCTATCATCAAATTTGCTGATGATACTGTTGTCCTGGGCCTCATTTCCAACAACAATGAGACGGCATACTTGGACGAGGTGGAGCATCTAACATCATGGTGCCAGGACAACTGTCTCTCTCTGAATGTTGGCAAGACCAAAGAAATGATTGTGGACTTCAGGAAGAGACAGCAACGGACATACTCCCCCTCATGATCAGCGGGTCACCAGTAGAGAGAGTGAGCAGCTTCAAGTACCTGGGAGTAAACATCTCCGAGGACCTGACCTGGACTGCTCACATTCAGACACAGGTGAAAAAAGCCAGGCAAAGACTGTACCACCTGCGCCAGCTGAGGAAATTCAGGGTTTCACCAGCTATCCTGAAAACTTTCTATTTAGGGGCGATAGAAAGTGTTTTAACTCAGTGCATCACAGCGTGGTATGGGAACAGCACCAGTCATGACCGCAAAGCCCTGCAAAGAGTAGTGCGCTTATCCGAG
Source organism: Paracanthobrama guichenoti (assembly GCA_018749465.1). Taxonomy (NCBI): domain Eukaryota; kingdom Metazoa; phylum Chordata; class Actinopteri; order Cypriniformes; family Gobionidae; genus Paracanthobrama; species Paracanthobrama guichenoti. Next base: position 8,500,195 of record CM031943.1, read on the forward strand.
CGTATCTCAGGGTCAGCTCTCCGTCTCTGCAGGACGTCTACACCAAACGCTGCAAAGGTAGAGCTACCAAGATCATCAAGGACTCTAATCACCCTGCAAACCCTCATTTCACGCTGCTACCATCTGGTAGCGCTTCGAGAAGCCTGATGGCCAAAACTGAGAGACTCAGGAGGAGCTTCTTCCCCAGGCCATCAGACTCCTGAACTCAGTCACTTAACATCACGTGACTTCACGTCAGGATAAACATCGATACACTGACATTGCACTGCACTTTCTGTTCTCGTTGTTACTGTGTAACAACCTGTCATAAACCTGTTTGCACATTATACTCTTTATACATTTGTTAACCACATATTTATAAGTCTACAGTTTACTCACTGCAAAGTCTACTTCAATTATTTTATTCCACTTTATCCTTATTTGTTACCTTTTTTTCTCTTGACTTGATTATTTATAATTCTACAGATATAGACATATATATATATATATAGATAGTACTTTTTTTATATCCTATTTCTATTATAATTTCCTCCTTGTGTTTTTAACTGTGAATTTGCACTGTCCATGGAGCGGACCTGTTTACATTTCACTGCCGGTTGTATATTCTGTATATAACTGTGTATGTGACAAATAAAACTCTTGAATCTTGAAAAAGTTACCTACAGTAAGGTAAGCTATTACTGGCTGCTTTTTTCAGGATTACATAACAGATTTTGTGCTTCTCATGATGTTTATTTCTGTGATGCTAGATCTGTATAGAAGAAATAGCCACAGCAACATTTGAAAACATACAGTTGCATACATTACTCACAGTAATGCTAGCCCTAACAAAACAACAACAACAACAACAACAACGACAACAACAACAACAACAACAAAAACCTAGTTCTGGATCAACTATTTTGCTGATCCTGGAACAAATTCGTATCTAAAATGTAGTCCTAACCCTATCCCTATCCCTAAACCTAACCCTACCCATAACTTATCCCTAAAAGCAGAGCGAAATGATAGGTGAATAACACTGATGTAAAAGCATGTAACCCTGGTTGTAAGCCTAAACTTGACATAAACTGTAAACTTGTCCCTCAGATCTGATTGGTTGTCTGGAATGTTGTTTCAGGATCAACAAAAGGGGCTTTCGCACCAGAGGAACCTTTTCATAGTTCCTAGAACTATTGGCAGAAGTACCTGGATTTTGATGTGTTTGCACAGCAGGAACCAAAAAAAAAAAACGAATTTAGTTCTACATACTCCTTTAGGGAGAAATAAATTAGCTCCTACTTCTGAGTAGGGTCTAAACCAGCACAATAGGAACTACCAGTGATGTAAGTGTACGCTTATTAGCCGAAACACCAGTTCCCACAACTTTGAGGGGACCAAGCGAAACATGATTATGTAGACCTAGGGTAACATTTAGTTTCTCGGGGAACCACCCTGGTGGCTTGTTTCCTCGAACTACCCAGTACGAAAGCCCCTAAAGATGTTGATCCAGGAACATATTGTACTTAGTGAAATCATGTTCACCACCATGGTGCAGTGAAGGTATCAGATGGTAATACTGTAATGGTAATGATATACTGTATAACATGGTACAGTATGACCATATTTATGTGGCATGGTTTACACAGTATATAGGGATTTAAAGAATACCATGGATCAGCATGCTAGTTCCATGATACTTTTAAGCTATTTGTCTTTAACTCTATAAAGCATAGTGTATTATATTTGGAACACAAAGTAAAAATAAATGCAATAATACCTTCCTCAAGATGAACACTTACTGAAGCAACTGAAGCAAGTTTTACTTGATTATATATTAATAATCTTTTAGAAAATGCGTTTTAAAATATCAAAAATAATACACCAGGAATTTGAAGGATGTTTATTTGTATATCTCTCAATCATAATTCTGGTTGGTTACACTTTATTTTAAGGTGACACAGTTACATTGTACTTACTCTAATAAGTAATATTAATTAACTACATTATTATACTACTATAGAGTTACGGCTAGGGTTTGGTTTAGGTTAGTTACTTAGTCACTAATTATGCATAATTTACTCTTATTACAGGACTATATATATTCTGACTATCATATGTCAGACTATATATAATATAATATATATATATAATATAATATAATATAATATAATATAATATAATATAATATAATATAATATAATATAATATAATACAATACAGTAACAAGTGCTTATCTAAAATGCAATGATCTAATTTTCTATCAACCATTACTACTTTGTTGTTGTTGTTCATACTATTGACCAAATTTCAGGGTTAGCTCAATACTGTTTTAGGGGAGATCAGTTATTCAAACTCTACGCTTCTAATCTTCCCCTCCCCACCATGTGGTTTTCCTTCAACCTCCCCTAATAAGCGTTCAGCTTGCTCAGTTTCATTTGGCACAGTTCAGGTCAGATGTGATTTAAATGCTAATTCACTTAGCCTCTCCAGTCCTCGCAGCTGCATTGTTGCTGCAATGCCACTGCAATTCTCTATAGCCCTGGCAGCGCTCCAAACAACAGATCACGAACGCTGTTAGCAGAATGTCGTTTAATCTTTAGCTGAGCATGAGCAACCCAGCATAATGCCCTGCTGGCTCCAGGATGTGTCGGATGCCACTCCAGCCAAAGTTTACAAATCATGATGTCAATTCTTACTTGCTTTGCACAACAAGTGAGTAAACATACATTTCATATTGTTCCACTGCATGCTATATGTAACTGTATTTCATCATATGCACTTACAATGACATCATTATAATTAAAAGAGAATAGATGTTAACGGAAATTAGATTGGCTTATATAATGGTTTCCCCTACAAATGGAAGCCAACTGCATATCCAATAAAGTAAAACAAAAAGCAGCAAATATTGACTATTTACCGACCTCTGCCTTCAAGCAAATCAGATAGGACTAATGGGACAATGTCATGCTACGTAATTATCCATCTTGGATATGACAAGGTGTTTACCAGGTTTAATGAGAAAACCATAGGAAATAATTTCACAAGCATAGTTTTCCTTCCTGTGTTGATATATTTTCAATTTCAACAAGGAAGTTAGGGCAGGACATTTCATAGCCAACAAACGAAATATCATTTGCTACTTGAAATTAGGTTTGCACGATAATGGTTAAACCGATCATCACAATAATTTTGCTCAAAAATTATAATAACAATCGACTGTTCTCATTTGTAAAATATCTTTTTACATTTCATCAGAATTATTGTCCTTTCATGTAAGCACCAATCAAAAGAAGGTATTCGCAGGGTTTATTTTACCCCATCTAGTTTCCTGATTTACTTTATTTATCTTATAATTTAACACTCTCTACATAATGAAAACTGGTATAGCAAGAAGCTACCTTCAAAAGATAAAACTGTGAACTGTTCCTAATAATTCCAAATTATGTAAATGTTTTTCTATTAAAACAACAAAATTATATATTGTTTTTTCATTCTATACACTCTAAAAAATGCTGGGTTAAAAACAACCCAAGTTGGGTTGAAAATGGACTAACCCAACGATTGGGTTGTTTTAACCCAGCATTTTTTTGAGTGCATTGTCAGGTTGGGATGTAAATAGTTACACTTTATTTTAAGGTGTCCATGTTACAGTGTAATTATACAATTAAAGACTAAGTAGTAATAATAATTAATAACTACCTGTAGTATATTAGGATATGGGTGTAGTTTAGGGTTAGTTGCATGTAATTATGTACAATTTATAGTAATTACTACAGTATATTAACTACATTTAACGTGCAACAAGGACATTGTAAAATAAAGTGTTACCAAGTGAATTATATAAAGTAATAATAACACTGGGCAGAAAATGTGTCCATTTAAGAGAAAATGTCTGATTGGGGCACTTAAAGTCAGTATGAACTGAAAATGTATGATCTATTTTCCAAATGCATGTTATATCTTATTGTGAACAATTCATATTAATTAACAAATCATATAAAAATATGAATGAATTGTGCAGCCCTACTTGCTATTGTTCAGCTTTTGATTGGACAAACATTTGCACATGCACCATCTGTTTTTTGTTTTTTTTTGTGGTATGCTCTACAGGAAGTGAAAGGTTATATTTGCTTAATCTTTTAGGAGTACACTAGCATATAGATTAGGGCTACCCCCTAATAGTCAACAAATGTTAGACAATGAGAAGAGGCTTAGTTGACCAAAATGTTTTTAGTTGGTTAGTCGAAGAAAGAAAAAAGGTGCATTTCTCTTTAAAAGCACATCCACTCAGTGTCAGTCGTTGACTTTTGGGGGCCCTACGCAAAACATTTAAGGGGCCGCTGTCAGTGCGTTCATAAAAAGCCCAAAAGGACCCCCAACCCCTTAATCTGTTATTTCAGAGCAGTTTCACTGTCAACAAACCAAAGTGAGTTGAAACATTAAATACAATAAATAAAAAAATTAAAAAAACATTACAAACAATAGGATGAATACAATAGAAAAAAACAACAATTTAGCCAACTAAAAATAATAGCCTATTACGCAGAAATTGAATAAAGTAATCAAATGTAATAATAAAAGACTGCATAGTCTTCACCATATGAGATTCACTAATGTTTTTACCGTGCCTCAGAGACAACACTATTTTGTCAAGTGGCTAACATAGCATACGATGGAACGATTTGACCTAAAATCAAAATCTCGATTAATGGAACATTTTACCTCAGTTACGATTATAGGTGCTCTAAGCGATGTCACGCGTTTTTAGGCCAAAACATTTTTTGTCACATACAGCAAACATCTCCTCGCTATCCGCTAGCTGTCTGTCCCCTCACACTGTAAAAAAAACGCGGTCTCTGTAGTCCGCATAAGCTCCACAAACTGCAACCAAAACAAACGTGGGCAGTCTGGACAACGAAGCATAACAAACAGTGCTCCAGCCAATAGTCAACAAGAATGATTTCCACCCCCAAATCATTCTTGTCGACTATTGGCTGGAGCACTGTTTATTATGTTTCGTGGTCCAGACTGCATCAGTTTGTTTTTGTTGCCGTTTTTGGAGCTTATGCGGACTACAAAAAATGTGACAAAAAAATGTTTTGGCCTAAAAAACGCGTGACATCGCTTAGAGCACCTTTAAATAACGATTATTTTGCTCGATTAATTTTTTTTTTTGCTTTCCTTTTTTTGCCCTCATGGTTCACTGATAAGGTTTGTACTGTAAATATGCTCAACTACTAAAGGTGGGATATTTTATGCTAATGAAAAAGTGCATTTCTTTGTGATTTTAAGATACTTGAAGGAAACAGCTCACTTTCTGCAGTTATTGTTTATGGGTTGTAACATTTCTTACAGATTTCTGTTTGTTGTACATCAGATACAGATAAATTAGCACAGTAGGCCTACATTACATTTATTTGCATTAATGAGAGAGTGACTGTGTGTGTGAATTAGTCATTCTGTCTCTATTAATTATGAAGCTGTGGTGTGTAGTTATTTCAAAATTCTATGCTATAACAGTTGAGTTTCTAAGCTACTTTAGTGATAAATCACAGGACAGCGTTGACAATGAGTTTCTGTGCTCCTCTCTGCGCGCGATCTTCATGTGATGTGTGAGCTGTTGTCTGTATGAGTGTTCGAGTGTCACAATATATCAGGCATTAGTTCATTATAATACACGTCCGATGGTCTAAAATAGCTTCAATGTTCAAACGAGCAGGCCTTAAAACACATACAATTGACAAAGTTTTGTGAGGACGCAAGTGAAAGTGATCTGGCTTCAGGGCGTGCGCGTTGTCAGACAAGACAGAACTCGGCTCTCTGTGTCACAGAAAAAAGCTTGCGAGCACTGAACGGAGATGTTTTTCATATTGCTGTTCTTGAATAGTGCACAATCACTTGAATGTTCAAACTGGCAAGCCTTTAAACGCATTTAATTGACAAACTTCATGAGGACGCAAGTGAAAGTGATCTGGCTTTGGGTTCACAGCACGCGCTGTGTGTGTGTGTGTGAGTAGCAGCGCATATAAGAACGGCGATTAACTTACCAGTATAAATTGTGTAAAACATGCAATTACCATAGTAATTCTGAGCATCCAGATTGTATAACCAAAGATAACTGCTCCTGAATCTTTCCTGCAAACTGCACTTGATGTGACTGACCGGGCGGAGTCACGTGACTAAAACCGAAATAACCGACATGGGAAAATTATGTCAGTTAGAGGTTCTGAATTTTGATTTGGATTGCTTTTAATCGTCCAACCCTACAATATATTTTAAAATGAATTTAGCAACAGTCATCATGTTTTTATTAATATGATATTCTAATATCAATCTAGATTACTGCAAAGTCTCTCATACCAACCACCAAGCGAACGCGAGTACATTATAACATAACTTCCAATACACTCAAATGTATTTAATATGATTGCTTTAACCATGTAAAACAGCGCTGCGTAAAGTGCGGAAGCAGCGACTGCAGCATAAGCATAATAATAGCTCAGAGGCCGGTGTTTTTTACGCAGGTCTCTCTCATTAGCATTCGCTCCCAAGGGCTCTCGGCGCATCCTGCTTCATACCACCGTAGCGTTAATAAAACTTTAATACATTCGCTCATTCATGAACTTTTCTGCCTGAGTCCGTCGGATTCCTTTCCATTGGCTGTTGAGGTGAAGAGTCAAGACTACAAATCCCATGATTCCACACTCATTCACTGCATCATCAAGCTACACCTTTGTTTTGAATAAGCGACCTCTAGTGGTGAAACTTACATACTGTTCCTTTAATTACTTTAATATAAACGTGCAATTAGTCGACTAATGGATTAAACAACTTTTAGTCGACTAGAAAAATCTTTAGTTGGGGGCAGCCCTAATATAGATGGCCTTAAAGCTACCAGATAGGAGCTACAGTTTAAGCCACTGAACGCCAATAATGATGTCATGAGCTATGCTCATAAATTGTGCCCAAATATGCTCAAGAACAATCTAATGGTTATATTCAACTAACCAAGCTCTACTAAACACCAGTTTAACACACATCGGCAGTATAATCCCCGTGCTGTACCGCATGCGAAAACAAGCTGTAAACACTTCCCCTGATTTCCTGAGTGAGGAATCATCAGGACATGTTCTCCAGTGCACAATCCACCAGTGAGAACTTCTACAACCTGTACACTCACTCACCAGCAAACCCACAGAATTGATAAAAATAACCGCTGCCAGTGATAGAGTACGAACGAGAGGGAGAGATTAAGAGATGGAGGCGGAGGCCAGCGAAAAAGTGAGAGATGCAGAAATGCAAGTGTAAGACTCTGGAGTGCAGAATAATCGCTCCCAGCTTTTTCCACTGAGATCTTCTGTCCCTGTTTGTACTGTAGAAACAACATAGGGAGGGGAGGACGCAGAGGGTATAGCTGAGGGAAAAAAATAAAGTCAAAGAGAATCTTGATGAGAGTAAGAGTAGGATGGAGACCAAATTTGAAAAGATGGAATGTGCTGTTGGAGATACAGTATGGATAAAGCGCTAACTCTTGGCAGATGTCATGGCCGCTGTCCTCGCAGGTCTGAGAAATGCTGCTTCAGAGGTATATAAATAGGCATTGTGCCACTTTAGTAAGCGGCGCCCGCTGGCATGTTTAACTGCCAAAACGACATGGCACAAGATCCCAATGTTTCTCTGTACAATGTGTAAATACCGCTTTAATACTCTGAATTGAATTATGAACAATGCTAATGTATAATTCAGCCATTTATATGATGAAATTCCTCAATTCATATTTCATATGGCCACAAAGCACAAAACAACTTAAAGTGCAATAAATGTTTCATGGCAGGATTCAAAGTACAATCTGAGGTGAAATGTTCAGATCAGTGTCCTCACATTTTGAGTTTTTTTATTTGAAATCGAGAATAATAATGAATGCCTTCACAACAGAACAAGGGAAAGACAATGATATCGAGCAAAGCAGATATCATATGAACTGTAAAACCATTGATTTTAGTTTATCAAATCATGCAGTTGAATTGCAACTATACGCTGAAGTGCTTGCTGAGGTGTGAAGTGGTTTAATCGATACTATAAACAGTTGTAGGTGATGTTTAACACCAAGTAAGATGAAAGATATAATTAACGCCTTGCTGAAACTGATGACGCAGAATATGCATAAATGTCACAACAGCACACATCAGATCCTGAGAAAATTCAGAGAATCTTCTAATCAAACTGTGCAACCTGGTTTCCCTACAGTTTCCCTTTATTTGACTTTTTATGAAGGCTGTGCATATTTTTATTATTTTTTTGTCATGATCTCAACATAACAAAACATGTTTTCTCAGGACCCTGACTTATCTCTCAAAAATACAATGATTTATATATACTATATACTAATATATCAATATACCAATATACTATATATATATATATATATATATATATATATATATATATATATATATATAGTATATATATATATATATATATATATATATATATATATATATATATATATATATATATATATATATATATATATATATATATATATATATTTTTTTTTTTATTATTATTATTATTATTATTATTATTATTATTATTATTATTTATCTCTAAATCCTAACTGAAAAGTGACAGGAAAGGGACATTTTTAATGCTACACAAAGATTTTCAAATAAATTATGTTCACAGTTTCTGCTAAAATATTAAGTACCCCAACTGTTCAACGTTCATGTGACGTTTAAGTATACTTTAAGTGAAACAGTAGTAAACTTTGAGTGCACAACTAGTTTACAATTAGTTTTTCGCTTGTACCATAACTATACTAAGTGAACTTACAGTATGTATACTAAGAGTTTACATCCAGATCGCATTCAGAACGATGATCAAAACACAGATGGAGTATGTAACACTTTCCTTTGTGAGTATGTAACACAGTATTTAATACACTACTCAATCAAAAGAGTAAATACAACTACAAGCCAAGTATACTTAGAATACTTAATTATACTTTTAAATATATCTTGATCAAAAGACCAATATAGTATAGGCCAAATATACTTAGGGCCCTATTTTAACAATCTGTTAACAATCACTTTTGTGAGTTTAACAAGGGAAAAATGGTCTGTGCACCAGGCGCATGGTCCAAAAGGGTTGTACCTATAGTCTCTCAATGAGCCATGGGTGTTTTTTTGGCATAATGTGCAATAAACCAATCAGAGTCTCATCGCCCATTCCCTTTAAAAGCCACTTGCACTTGGACCATGGTGGATTCGTTATTTACAAGGGGGAATTTGCGAGAGGAAAGATGCTTCTCCAGACAGGAATCCTTTTATTTTTAATATTTAAAAATGTTTTAATTGTGTTTTAATTCACATTGTGCACCCACCTATAGACATATATTACTAACGCGCCCTTTAAATAACACAAAAAATACTCTGCTACTGACTTTAGACCAGGGTTTTGTTGGTCAATGGTGCAGTTGTTTTCAGACCAGCACGCCCATGGACGAACAGATGGGCGCGGGTGCATTTGCTCTTTAAACAACGTGGCGCTGGACATGAAAATGATAACTGCATCGGGCTGAAACTAGCAAAAAACACTTGTGTCACACCTGCCATCGCATTGCGCTGGGTGATACGGCCCTTGGACTTTTCTGTCAGTATAAGCCAAGAAGGCCTATATTATCTGAGTAGACTGAAAGTATACTTTCCTATTTTTCGTTTAAAAGAAGTATACTAATAGAATAAACCTTTTTCTTAAGGAACATCCTTACATTTTCAACATACTGTAACAAAGACATCCCATTTAATAAGAACACTGTGAGTGATCATCATAGGGAATTGGTCTGAATTGGCAGCTATGCAGTAGTCCACATAACTGCCCTTTAATTTGCTCACTAGCAAACATTAATTTGCATGCATCTTTTAATGTAGGTGTGTTGTTTTTGATCTACACAAACAGTTCCTCTTTGTAAACAGACCAAGATTAATAATTAAGCAAACAACACCACATACATCAGAAACACATGCTAAAAAAATAAATTACCATTGTCCAGCTTACTTCATCATTTACACACACACACACACACACACACACACACACACACACACACACACACACACACACACACACACACACACACACACACACACACACACACACACACACACAGTGAAGAATATAGAGAATTGTAATTTTGTTAACTGTAACGCCAATCCTACCGTGCTGTATATAGAAAGCAGTACAGTCAAAAACAAACTAGTTTACTAATGTTGTCTTCTCTAGTATATAGAAACAAAGGCAATCAGCTTGACACAATACTGCAGTGGGTGGAACTAGTTAACATTCACATTAACAAATATGTATTGTCAACTGTGCACCAAAAACCAAGATAATATTTTGTATAATGCGTTATTCTGGAGAAATCCCTTATTGTCATAACTTCCTTGTTGAGAGTAATCTGCTTGTCACAGAGATACTGGAGTGCTGGTTAATTTATGCAGTCCCTGCTATTCTTTCCAAGTGAGATGAATAAATGACAAGGGCAGGCAGGCTAGTGTAGTGTAGTAGAAGCAGACGGGCAGCGAACTGAAACTCTCGTTCACACACAAGCTGCCGAGGATAAGCCTGATGTTACAGTATAGCCAGAAAGTCATCTCTCTTTTTTTTTCCTGGCTGGAATAAGCTTTCTGTCTCGCAGCTTCCTTTTACATCCTTCCCCTGCTTCCTCCTTCCTGCTAAGTCCAATTTACAGCTCATATTAATGTTTAATGAGGCTATGAGTAAGCAAAACAGCACAAAACACACTGTCATTTCTACAGTGTATGACATCATAAGTAGGATAAGTGTGCACAGGAAGCTTGTACCATTCAAACAAGATTGTACAATATGTTGAGTGCCAGAAAGGTGAGTAATGTTGTCATCGGAAGCAATAAGTAAAGGTAGAAAGCCAGAATCAGGAACATATCTGTTTTATTTATAAATCAGTATTTTCAAAAATGTTACATGTATAAGACTATGTGGAAAAGTATTTAATACGCTACTTAATCAAAAGAGTAAACACTACAACAAGCCATGTATACTTAGAATACATAATTATACTTTTAAGTATATCTCTATCAAAAGATTGACTACAAGTATCCATAGTTTTCAGTCATGTGACTGCCGCAGAGCTTCTGTCACACTTTTGCAGGAACCAATCACAGACTGGCTTATCCACCTGGCACACTATTGGCGGGTTTAACACAATGATGGATAGAGAAGGATGGATCGATGCCCGTTGATCACGCCTCTTGTGGTCTGATTGGTTGAAGGACTATCCAAATGCGTACAGATTCATTTGAACTATACTCGTTGATCATGCCTCTTGTGCAGTAGAAATACAGAGCAGACTCCCCAGACCAATGTTCAATCTTAAAAGATTGAGCTTGGTCTGGTGATAGCCAGACAACTGAACTGCAGCACAAGCCCAAAAATATTTGACCAAGATGCATGTTTTGGGCACTTGTGATCCATACACAGCACCTGCTGCAGTATGTCAATCACTAAAAACAACGTGACGTTCTAAAACATTTAATGTGAAAAACAATTTAGGGTGGGTTACACCAATAAGGTTTCAATTAAGTAAAGTTTAACACTAATCTAAGATTTGCTGATCTGGGTTTTATTTTAAATCGAGTTGTTGCAGCAATTAATTTAAAATGAATAATTACGCAGTAAAACCTTTAGAATTATAGAGCTGATCAAACAGCACAGGCGGAGGGTGAACCGACGCCAGGCTAAAGAATTTGTGCAACCCATCCTTAAAGTGCCGCAATGTACTAAAACAGTGATATTAAAAGATCAAATTCAGTTTACACCTTTTTGATGATGCATACTATATAGAGGTGAGTAGATGAGCCAAGAATATGATTGCAACACGTTTAGTTTATAATGGGTTTTGATAAAAAAAATAAAATAAAAAAAAACGATTAACGAGAACTTGTGTTGCATTAATATTCTGTGTGCATTTACTTTCCTGTATAAAGTATGCATCGTCAATAAGGTGTATACTTCATTTGGTCTTTGCATTAATATTGACTACAAACCTGGTAAAAATGACTGGTGGGCAATGGAGGAAAGCCTTGTTTTGCTCTCCAGGTGGCCGTTCCTATAAGCGTGTGATGTCACGTGAAAACTATGAATAAGCCAAAAATACTTAGGACCCTATTTTAACGATCTGAGCACGTGGTCTTAAGCGCGTGGTGCAGGTGCATTTAGGGTGTGTCTGAGTTTAACAAGGGAAAAAACTGTCTGTGCACCAGGCACATGATCCAGAAGGATTGTACCTAGTCTCTCAATGAGTCATGGGTGTCACAGGAAGCTTGTACCGTTAAAACAAGATTGTACAATATGTTGAGTGCCAGAAAGGTGAGTAATGTTGTCATCACAAGTAATATGTAAAGGTAGAAAGCCAATGTCAGAATCCAGTGTTTCCTTAACATCCTGACTACTATGATAGCTTTATTTTATAGACATATCCTTCATTGTCCATTATTATATCCTACAGACTTTACTGCATCTTAGTGGTTAAAATAAGTAAATAACATCCAATCAATTTCTTTAGATTCAAAACTTTTTAATGTGGAAACTATTTAAACTATTAAAAAATATATAATTAATACATGTAAAAAAACACAACCAAAGGGAAAAACACATGTTGAAATATTGGTTAAGTGATACAGTTTTCATTTAACACACAAGGGCCCTCATTTATCAACAGTGCATAGAAAAGGTTCTATATTTTGTCCTACAAATAAAATTTAGAATGTACCTAAGTCGAGAAAATTGGTATTTATCAAACGTGCGCACACAGTTCTTACGAGTAAGCAATCATTGTTGATAAATCCCACATGTGCATAAGTACCATGCTCGTTCACGTTCACGGTCATTAGCATTTGGAAATACCTCCAGTGAACCATATATGGTGACACTTCCCTTTAAAAAAAAAATTCCTCACCGCAATAATGGCAACAACGCTTAACAACAACTAATTTGCATCACAAATGATTTGCACATTAACAGAATGAAAACCTTTTCTATTTACTATTTTTATAAACCTTTTTTTACATTACATTACATTCATTGGTTGATGGTGCTTTTATGGTGCAGTCTACAGCTCCAATTATGTTTGGGAATCTGGCAATAGCATGAAAGCCCCATTCTATTTTGGCTTGTTGAGGATTTCAGTAAGGGAACTGGATGTAGGTTGGGGCCAAAGAAAATAATTGCATCCAACATTTGTCTTTTATAGGGTTTAACACCAATTACACATCGTGTTTAAAACGACAAAAATGATAAATTGAGTGTTTTATATTTAAAGAAAACACAGGACATATGTGGACTGCTTAATGCATACTGTGACACAAAAGCAAAAATGCTTTTTATGTGTAGTGTAAAAATGTGTAGTTTCATGCCCAGAGGTGTGCTTATATTTCAAGATTCAAGATTCAAGAGTTTTATTTGTCACATACACAGTTATATACAGAATATACAACCGGCAGTGAAATGTAAACAGGTCCGCTCCATGGACAGTGCAAATTCACAGTTAAAAACACAAGGAGGAAATTATAATAGAAATAGGATATAAAAAAAAAAGTACTCTATATATATATATATATATATATATATATATATATATATATATATATATATATATATATGTCTATATCTGTAGAATTATAAATAATCAAGTCAAGAGAAAAAAAGGTAACAAATAAGGATAAAGTGGAATAAAATAATTGAAGTAGACTTTGCAGTGAGTAAACTGTAGACTTATAAATATGTGGTTAACAAATGTATAAAGAGTATAATGTGCAAACAGGTTTATGACAGGTTGTTACACAGTAACAACGAGAACAGAAAGTGCAGTGCAATGTCAGTGTATCGATGTTTATCCTGAAGTGAAGTCACGTGATGTTAAGTGACTGAGTTCAGGAGTCTGATGGCCTGGGGAAGAAGCTCCTCCTGAGTCTCTCAGTTTTGGCCATCAGGCTTCGGAAGCGCTACCAGATGGTAGCAGCGTGAAATGAAGGTTTGCAGGGTGATTAGAGTCCTTGATGATCTTGGTAGCTCTACCTTTGCAGCGTTTGGTGTAGACGTCCTGCAGAGACGGAGAGCTGACCCTGAGATACGCTCGGATAAGCGCACTACTCTTTGCAGGGCTTTGCGGTCATGACTGGTGCTGTTCCCATACCACGCTGTGATGCACTGAGTTAAAACACTTTCTATCGCCCCTAAATAGAAAGTTTTCAGGATAGCTGGTGAAACCCTGAATTTCCTCAGCTGGCGCAGGTGGTACAGTCTTTGCCTGGCTTTTTCACCTGTGTCTGAATGTGAGCAGTCCAGGTCAGGTCCTCTGAGATGTTTACTCCCAGGTACTTGAAGCTGCTCACTCTCTCTACTGGTGACCCGCTGATCATGAGGGGGTATGTCCGTTGCTGTCGCTTCCTGAAGTCCACAATCATTTCTTTGGTCTTGCCAACATTCAGAGAGAGACAGTTGTCCTGGCACCATGATGTTAGATGCTCCACCTCGTCCAAGTATGCCGTCTCATTGTTGTTGGAAATGAGGCCCAGGACAACAGTATCATCAGCAAATTTGATGATAGAGGTGGAGCTGTGTGTGGACAAACAGTCATGCGTGTAGAGAGAGTAGAGCAGGGGCTCAGGACACAGCCCTGTGGAGCTCCCACACTCAGGGTGATGGAGGTGGAGGTGGACTGGCCTATTCTCACCACCTGAGGCCTGCCAGTGAGGAAGTCCTCAATCCAGTGGCAGAGAGAAGGATTCAGGCCGAGATCCAGGAGTTTGGAGGTTAGCTTGGTGGGAACTATGGTGTTAAAGGCTGAGCTATAGTCAATAAATAGCAGTCTTACGTAGTTCCCACTTTTGCTGTCGATGTGAGTGAGGGAGGAGTGGAGGACATGAGAGATGGCATCTTCAGTCGATCTATTGGGACGATAGGCAAACTGAAGAGGGTCCAAAGTGTCAGGAATGAAGGCGCAAATGGTGTTTTTAATGAGTCTCTCAAAGACCTTCATGACTATAGACGTGAGAGCCACTGGACGATAGTCATTTAGGCAAGAGGGTTTACTGTTCTTAGGGACAGGGATGATGGTGGATTTTTGAAGGAGGTGGGGACCACAGATGTAGCGAGGACTCATTAAAGATAGATGTAAACAACCCGGTGAGCTGATCAGCACAGGACCGCAGAACACGCGACCTGAAATACCATCCGGCCCAGCAGCTTTCCTGACGTCCACACGCTTGAGTGCTCTCCGAACTTCATCCTCCGAGACAGAGATCACGTGATTGTTGCTGCTCTGAGTAATTTCCTCTAACGCGCCACTTGCGGCGGAGTCGCGTTGCCGCGGTTACAGTCAAAGCGAGCGTAGAAAGAGTTTAACTCGTTCACGAGCAACGGATCAGCGTTCACCTCTGCAGAGGATTTAGATCCAAAGGAGCAGATGGACCTCAAACCTTGCCACATGCGCCGCGAGTCGTTGAGTTGGAAATGAGACTCACTCGGTCTTTATAACGGAGTTTTGCGGCTTTAACTGCTCGTCTGAGAGCATAGCAGGACGATCTGTATTCAGTCATATTCCTGAATGGAGACGGCGTTGTAAGCAGCAGTGCGTCGCTCACTGCCGCGCTGGATTGAATTGTCCACCCACGGTTTCTGATTTGAGAAGGACGTTATTGTTATTGTTTGCGTGGCTTGCTCTGTAAGCGTGTTGATGAAGCAAAGCGCCACGCTCTGTGAACTCTTACGTCAGCTGAACTCGCCGAACATGTCCCAATCCACATCGCCCAGAGCTGCCTGTAGCGCGGTCTCTGAGTGGGGTGACCAACGCTTAACTTCCCGCCTCACCGGGGTTCCTGGAGGAGCTTTTGTTTGTATTCGGGAGTGAGGAAAACTCACACATTTTACACACATTTCTACAAGTTGGTAGATCCCACACTTTGCGTGAAACAGTTCTTACGCACTCATTACTGTTGATAAATGAGGCCAAGGAATCTAATAATTAAATAGAGTATAAGTTGTAAAATAAGTTGAAATACTAAAATTACTAAAACTAAAACTGATTGAAGCTAAATAGAAATATTAAAAAACAAAAATAAATAAAAATGACAACAGCACATAACAAAATTAGAGCTAAAATTACAATAAAATTTAAGAAAAATAAATATTAATAAGTACTATCATAGTATACAAATAATACTAAAATAACACTATATATTGTATTACAAAATACACTTCATACACATGCCCCTATAATCTCTCTATTATACTAGGAATTTAAGTGCCAAAAGAAAAGCAAAAATAATTTAGCTCAATTTATTGTGTATTCCTGTAACGAAATAGTCATCAAAGCAGAGAAGCATTGATTGCCTTTACACACAAGGTCTAGAACAGCAGAATAGAGCAGCAGAGCACTAAAGAGAAAGAATAAACTTCTCTCTCTCCTCCCTTGCTCCATCAGAACAAAAGAAGCCATTGCTGCTCAGTTGGCCGGGAGCGATCCAACCTGCCGACCAGGCAGAGTGAGAAATTGATTTGCGTTGTATTATTCAGCAACAATTTGTTCTCAGTTAGATCTACTTTCACTGTCTTTTCTTTATTTATCCCTCATCCTTTCTGCCCCCCTTCCTCTATATGTGTGTTTGACTTGGATCAGTACGAGAAAGAGAAAAAATAATGTTTTGAGAGAGTGAGCGGAGGGAGCGTACTCTAATCCCAGGGTGCCATCAGGGAGCGTGCAGAGAGAGAAGAGCGAGCAATTCCTCCGGCAGGGTGCAGAGCTAAAAATACAGGGAGAAATCCGATGTTCATCCAGCATCCAGCATGAAGAACAAGATCAGCTGTCTCCTTCACCTGACCTGTCTTTGGGTACATTTACATGACAACTATGTACTAAACTGGAATGTTTTTCCTTTGCGTTTTAGAAAAGTTTTGCGTACAGACGCAACGTTGTCAAAACGATCCCCATTCACATGGATCTACAAAAATGACAAAAAATTAGTGGTTGACCGATATATCTGCCAAGGCCGATATATCGGCTAATATTTAGCATTTTTTTAAATATTTGGCCGATGTATCTGTGTGGGACTTTTATTTTGACAGCACTGAGAACGCCAATGTCTGAGCACACAGCACTTCAATTCTCCGACTTCATCAGTTTACGTAGTAAATGATATCCAACAGTAAGCTATAGTTTTAGCTGTGGTATCGAAATTGGAATATAGGATTGTGAATTTTCACTAGTATCTAAAATTTTGAGTTCTAAAAGTTTTTGTGTCATGGCTGGTTAAAAATATTTTTGGCTGGTAAATTTTCTTAAGACACTGGCCATTTAGCCTGACGTCGTCATACTCAATTCTAGTCAGAATATGAGTCTGATACTGCTCCATTGGGCTGTGATTATGGGGCGTGTTTCAACCGAACCAGGAAAGAAAATGCCTCTGCACTCAATTGGATAGACCTACAACCAATCAGAGCAATGGAGTAAGGGACATATACGTTGAGCAACGCATAGTTGTCAACAGACCGAACTTCCTGACCTCAAATGTTGTGGGCGGAGCTAAGTTTGGCTGGCTACCGGCCATTGGCAAGTGTGGCAAAAAGTACATTTTAGGCCCTCCTTATACGTTACTAGATAGCTGTTAAACAAATTAAGCAGTATATGAAAAGTATTAAAGCATTTACATTTATACTATTAGTATAAGTATGTAAAATTAGTGTTCCCTTGTCTTTATTTACAAAAATGATTCCCAGTGTGCACAAAGTTACCAGATTACTGAGTGCCCTGTTGATTACAGTGTTTACTTCTTTTTAGTCTTTTTTATTTATTTTTTAATTATTTTTTTATGTATATGTGAAAAATACTGGATTATATCATTAAGAAGTTTCCATCTAAAATATGTCTATTTATTTTACAGATTTATTTTCAAATTATTCAAATTTTATAATTACACCCTGTTTTATTATAACCACCCTGCTCTCTAGGATATCGGGATCGGCCATCAAAAAATATATATTGTGTGACAACTACTAAAAATGCTGTATTATGCATGCCAGGCCAGTAGTTGGCAATGTCACTTTGTAAAGAACCACTACGCGACTAAAAGGCAGTTGCTAACAAGTGGCTAAAGGGGACTACAGAGGTTGTCTGGGACATTAAACAGTATCAGCCGAAACTCATCTACTCACACGTTCACTTTCATAGCCTCATTGAGTTTGTAATCATGCTCTTGCAAACTATTAACTCAAACTTCAGGGAAAATGTTCTTAAAGAGTGGTCAGAGTCATGCAACCGTGGTCGTGTAGTTTGTTTATAGACTATGTTTAGCTTTTGACTTCTGCTGATTTTATTTAGGGTTCGAAATAAAAATGGTGTTCATTTGTGAAGATTATCACGATGAACAAAATGTATAAGATAATCTTTTGTTAGTCATATTTTCTGCAATCCAAAAGCCAATGGAAAAAATCCTATTGTGTTTTTGTTGAAGGGGACCAGTATGATGCTTACTTCCAGGTTGAACTACAAAAATACGGCATCTACATATGTGCATGACGTCACCGTCTTAACAAATTGACATTGTAGTTTACATGACAATGATAAAGGTATCGTTTTCAAAAACCAACCCGTTTTCAAAAGAAAATGAATGGTCAAAAATTTTAGTTGAAAACTGTGTTGTGTAAACACCTTCTTAAATAGATCACCCAAAAGTGAAAATTAATTTACTTACTCTCATGTTATCCAAACCCATTTGACTTTTTTTCTTCCATGGAACATAAAAGTAAATGTTTAACACAATTCCCAAGCTGCTCTTTTCTGTATAATAAAAGCGAAGGGGGACCCTTCTGTTCCTCGCACAAAGCTATCACAAAGAAACAGAAGACTTGGAATATAGTGCACGAGGTGTACAGATTACTTTTATGGTACTTTTTTGGAGCCTGACAGACTCACTTTAACTGTATGAAGGACAGCAGCATCTGCTAAATTTCTCTTTTTTTGTTTTCAACGAAAAAAAAAAAAAAAAAGTCTGAGTTTTAAATTACACAAGGGTGGGTAAATGCTTCATGTGTTATAAAATTATTAAAATGTCTTTATTTTAACATAATTGAAGAGTTCTGTTCTGAGGCACAAAAGTATGTTCATTATGATATTTTTCATTATTTTGACATTTTATGCTGCCCAAAAACACAAAATTAACAGTCTATTGTACAGTCACGAAATCATACCGCAAAATTAACTGAGACAGGGTGATCAAGATGGACCCTGATACAATGCAGACACAATGCAAACATGACAATACAAATCTACAACAAAATTTTATCTCGTAATCCTGTGAATGACCAATCAGAATCAAGCATTCTAGAGACACAGCGTGATCATTTCATTAAGTTAAAGCAGAATCAGTGTTAAAGGTGATGTATGTAAAAGTGACAGCTAGTGGTTGAAATGGGTATTGCAGCCCAAATTCAAAATATTGTTTGCCCCGGCCCCTCATCCTCAGACTTGATGCTCATGCGGGTTGCCAATTTGGAACACGCAACAGGAATGAGCGCAGTTGACAATGGAAGGCGAGGAGACTCGCACACTGTAAGTTGATGAGTTGATTTATCCGCGTTTTAATGTTTTAACGCGTTTCAATAGAGATTTTTAGAAGGATGCCAAGGCTTTTAGGTCGGGTAGAATCTGCAATCTCTGACCCAGTTTGTTTGCTGGTTTCCATGGTAGCAAAATGCTGTGATTTCTGGCAACTGGCAACCTGTGCTGTTGAAATACTATTGGGTAAACTGGCAATGTGCGTTATCGCACAGACCAAAACAAAAACAGACATTCTGACACATTTCAAAGTAAAATAACTGGCTGTAGGATTGTTTTTCAGAGAAACGAGTATGTTTCCTGTAGAACTGAAAATAATCAAAGATATTTGAAATTGAACAAAGAAATTTGCTTTACTGTTTTCAACCCCCATCTTTCTTATCAGAAGGGCCATTTGGAATTCCTAAAGACAAAGAGATTCTGAAGGTACACCTAAAGGACACCTTTAGTACAGTGAGGGAAGTTTGGTCTGATTGGTCAGTTTGAATCTCTTTTACTCTCTGGCTCTCCTGATTTTCTCTCTCTCTCTCTCTCTCTCTCTCTCTCTCTCTCTCTCTCTCTCTCTCTCTCGCTCTCGCTCTCTCTCTCTCTCTCTCTCTCTCTCTCTCTCTCTCTCTCTCTCTCTCTCTCTCTCTCTCTCTCTCTCTCTCTCTCTCTCTCTCTCTCTCTCTCTCTCTCTCTCTCTCTCTCTCTCTCTCTCTCTCTCTCTCTCTCTCTCTCTCTCTCTCTCTCTCTCTCTCTCTGTCTCTCTCTCTCGCTCTCTCTCTCTCTCTCTCTCTCTCTCTCGCTCTCTCGCTCTCTCTCTCTCTCTCTCTCTCTCTCTCTCTCTCTTCTGGGGCCCTGCTCTCTGATTCTCTCTCTCTCTCTCTCTCTCTTCTCTCTCTCTCTCTCTCTCTCTCTCTCTCTCTCTCTCTCTCTCTCTCTCTTCTTGAGGCCCTGCTCTCTGTCTCTACTGATTCTCTCTCTCTCTCTCTCTCTCTTCTTGGGGCCCTGCTCTCCTGATTCTCTCTCTCTCTCTCTCTCTCTCTCTCTCTCTCTCTCTCTCTCTCTTCTATCCCTCAGGTAACATTCTGTTCATGTTCATGTTGGAGTACGATTAATGGTATATTTTTATCATCTCATACATCTATTTTGTAACTATTTTAAGTGTAACCATAACCAGATTTTGTCATTAAATTCTTTCAGATACAAATGATGTGCTAACTAGTTTTGATTCAGTATTGACTTTGAAGTGTTACCTATTGCAATACAATATAGTCACATTATAGCAACGCTCTCCAACATATTTTGCTATTGTAACTGCACTTATTTCCGTCGTTGGTATAAGTAGCAGTGGGTGGTAATAGATGAGAAATGTACAGTTTTCTACAGTCTTGCTGATAACGTTTCTTTAGTCGTTCGGCAACCCTGCAGCCTGAACTACTGTAGACGACCCACACTTACATTCCTAAATATCTACAAACATATTATGGTATTTTTATGCTTTAGAACAGTCAACAAACTTACTTGAAAATATTCAGTAATTAATAGTTTAGGGATCAATTCTCACTATTTGCTTATTAGCTTGCATATTACCAGCATATTGCCTGTTTAATAGTACTTATAAAGCGCATATTAATGCATTATTCTGCATGACCATATTCTACATCCCTTAATCCTACCCAATACCTAAACTTAACAACTATTAATAAGCAGGATTGAGGCAAAAGTCAGAGTCAATAATGAAAATGTATTTAGCGCTTCTCCAGCGACCGTCTTTTTTTTCCATGTCAGTGTCTATTTTATGCACACAATGTGGATAAACTACAACAGATTAACATGTTAGCAGTGTGAACGCACTTCAACGTGACCAAAAATGATGCTAGATTAGCAATATGTAAAATATGTAATCAGCTGGTTTACTTTATCACTTAAGAATACAAGAATACTGAATAGCAAACTGAGTTCAATTACCCAATTAGCTAAGTCTAATTAATGAAACTTTAGTTTTGGTTTCTGTGTTTCAGTAAAAAAAGTTATTTCAGTGCATCAGTTGAAGTACTCTGTCCTACATTAATATTTAGAAAATGTACACACTTCAGCTTGATGAGGTAATTAAAGCTTTAAAGTCAGCATGAAATGTAAATGGCGCCGCCGTGTAAAATGGCGCCGCCGTGTTCGGTTGCTGTTCAGGTCGCTCCGCGAAGACTGTGCTTTTATTTACTATTTTACTTTCTTTTACTCTCAATTTTTACAAACTTATCATCTGCATTGATCTACTATGACAGCAAAACTCTTTTGGACATTGGTTACCTCTACACTGGACTGTTTCAGGACACTTTCGCCGATACTCTGTGGCCATCTGAGATTCTTCGGAACGCCGAGTTGAACAGTGGACAGAGCCGACAGCGAAGAATCAAGAAACACCGTGGGAAACGCGCTGGGATCCGCAACAGACTGAGGAAAAGGGCATTCAGTCCTCCTCTCCCGAGCATTCTTCTAGCAAATGTTCAATCCTTGGAGAATAAGATGGACGATCTTAGAGCCAGGATAAGTTTTCAACAGGACATGAGAGACTGTAACATATTTTGTTTGTCCGAAACATGGCTCACGCCCGCGGTCCCGGACACAGCTGTGACGCCGTCGGAGAACTTCTCTGTTTTTCGGATGGACAGAACAGCCGAGGCCGGTAAATCCAAAGGCGGTGGAGTATGCTTCATGATCAACAAGAAATGGTGCGATCCCAGGAACATCACCATTCTCTCGCGGTCCTGCTCGCCTCATCTGGAACATTTAACAATCATTTGCCGTCCATTCTATCTGCCGAAGGAGTTTTCTGCTGTCATCGCGACCGCAGTTTACATTCCACCACAGGCAGACACTGGGCTGGCTTTATCTGGCCTTCATGATGTTGCCAGCGGCGTCATAAACAAACACCCCGATGCAGCGTTCATCGTCGCGGGCGATTTCAACAAAGCAAACCTAAAGAAAGTCCTGCCAAACTTTCACCAGCACGTCTCCTGTCCTACACGAGGAGCAAACACGCTGGATCATTGCTACTCTCCGTTCAAGAACGCCTATAAAGCGCGGTCACTTCCAGCGTTTGGCAAATCCGATCATGCCGCCATTTTCCTCACTCCCGAATACAAACAAAAGCTCGTTCAGGAACCCCCGGTGAGGCGGGAAGTTAAGCACTGGTCACCCCACTCAGAGACCGCGCTTCAGGCAGCTCTGGACGATGTGGATTGGGACATGTTCAGAGCGAGTTCAGCCGACGTAAACGAGTTCACAGACGTGGCGCTTTGCTTCATCAACACGCTTACAGAGCAAGCCACGCAAACAATAACAATAACGTCCTTCTCAAATCAGAAACCGTGGGTGGACAATTCAATCCGCGCGGCAGTGAACGCACGCACTGCCGCTTACAACGCCAGTCTCCATTCAGGGAATATGAATGAATACAAATCATCCTGTTATGCTCTGCGGCGTGCAGTTAAAGCCGCAAAGCTCCGGTATAAAGACCGAGTGGAGTCTCATTTCCAACTCAACGACTCGCGGCGCATGTGGCAAGGTCTGAGGTCCATCTGCTCGTTTGGATCTAAATCCTCTGCAGAGGGGAGCGCCGACCGTTGCTCGTGAACGAGTTAAACTCTTTCACGGCGCTTTGACTGTAACCGCGGCAACGCGACTCCGCCAAGTGGCGCGTTAGAGGAAATTACTCAGAGCAGCAACAATCATGTGATCTCTGTCTCGGAGGATGAAGTTCGGAGAGCACTCAAGCGTGTGGACGTCAGGAAACTGCCGGGCCGGATGGTATTTCAGGTCATGTTCTGCAGTCCTGTGCTGATCAGCTTGCCGGGTTGTTTACATCTATCTTTAATGAGTCCCTCGCTACATCTGTGGTCCCAACCTCCTTCAAAAAATCCACCATCATCCCTGTCCCTAAGAACAGTAAACCCTCTTGCCTAAATGACTATCGTCCAGTGGCTCTCACGTCTATAGTCATGAAGGTCTTTGAGAAACTCATTAAAAACACCATTTGCGCCTACATTCCTGACACTTTGGACCCTCTTCAGTTTGCCTATCGTCCCAATAGATCGACTGAAGATGCCATCTCTCATGTCCTCCACTCCTCCCTCACTCACATCGACAGCAAAAGTGGGAACTACATAAGGCTGCTATTTATTGACTATAGCTCAGCCTTTAACACCATAGTTCTCATTAAGCTAACCACCAAACTCCTGGATCTCGGCCTGAATCCTTCTCTCTGCCACTGGATTGAGGACTTCCTCACTGGCAGGCCTCAGGTGGTGAGAATAGGCCAGTCCACCTCCACCTCCATCACCCTGAGTGTGGGAGCTCCACAGGGCTGTGTCCTGAGTCCCCTGCTCTACTCTCTCTACACACATGACTGTTTGTCCACACACAGCTCCACCTCTATCATCAAATTTGCTGATGATACTGTTGTGCTGGGCCTCATTTCCAACAACAATGAGACGGTATACTTGGACGAGGTGGAGCATCTAACATCATGGTGCCAGGACAACTGTCTCTCTCTGAATGTTGGCAAGACCAAAGAAATGATTGTGGACTTCAGGAAGAGACAGCAACGGACATACTCCCCTCTCATGATCAGCGGGTCACCAGTAGAGAGAGTGAGCAGCTTCAAGTACCTGGGTGTAAACATCTCAGAAGACCTGACCTGGACTGCTCACATTCAGACACAGGTGAAAAAAGCCAGGCAAAGACTGTACCACCTGCGCCAGCTGAGGAAATTCAGGGTTTCACCAGCTATCCTGAAAACTTTCTATTTAGGGGCAATAGAAAGTGTACTAACTCAGTGCATCACAGCGTGGTATGGGAACAGCACCAGTCATGACCGCAAAGCCCTGCAAAGAGTAGTGCGCTTATCCGAGCGTATCTCAGGGTCAGCTCTCCCGTCTCTGCAGGACGTCTACACCAAACGCTGCAAAGGTAGAGCTACTAAGATCATCAAGGACTCTAATCACCCTGCAAACCCTCATTTCACGCTGCTACCATCTGGTAGCGCTTCCGAAGCCTGATGGCCAAAACTGAGAGACTCAGGAGGAGCTTCTTCCCCCAGGCCATCAGACTCCTGAACTCAGTCACTTAACATCACGTGACTTCACTTCAGGATAAACATCGATACACTGACATTGCACTGCACTTTCTGTTCTCGTTGTTACTGTGTAACAACCTGTTATAAACCTGTTTGCACATTATACTCTTTATACATTTGTTAACCACATATTTATAAGTCTACAGTTTACTCACTGCACAGTCTACTTCAATTATTTTATTCCACTTTATTCTTATTTTTTACTTTTTTTTCTTCTACTTGACTTGATTGTTTATAATTCTACAGATATATATATATATATATATATATATATATATATATATATATATATATATATATATATATATATATATATATATAGATAGATAGTACTTTTTATTCTATTTCTATTATAATTTCCTCCTTGTGTTTTTAACTGTGAATTTGCACTGTCAATGGAGCGGACCTGTTTACATTTCACTGCCAGTTGTATATTCTGTATATAACTGTGTATGTGACAAATAAAACTCTTGAATCTTGAATCTAAATTGCAATCTTTTAATTAAGAATTTGTTCCAACAATTTATTCATTTGTTCCCATGATTTATTAATTTGCTAAGTCATGGCATTGATTTAACTAAAAGGAGGGAACACATTCATTAATCATAAGAAGGAATATCTACAACTTGGCCATGATAGGTAACAGATCAACAGATCAAATTTTTTTAAGTCCTCTTCAATAACAATGGCCAAATCCCAACTCTGTACAGTTATAACAGCAGCAGTCGTGCCTATCGATACGAATGAATACAGTGCAGCTTTCAAGCAGCAGTTCAAATGAGAGGCGAGGTAAGGAGATTGAAGCACAGCAGTTATTGAGCAAAGTGCTGCTCAGAGTATATGGAGTATGTAATCCTTATCGATTCAAAAAGCGAATGAGCGAGGGGCGGGGGGTTGCTCCTGGGGTGCTGACTGCACTGATGTTCCCCCGCAGTAAATCAGCTTTCCTCCCTCTTCCAAAATTACAGAAAAGAAGAGATGATAGAAGGACAGGAGGTGATGGAGAGAGAGGCGCAAGAGAAAAAAAGCATGAGAAGGGAACAACATCAGCAGAAGGATAGGAAGGGCCTATAGTATCTGACTGCAAAGAAATGGAAAAGTACACCTCTCCACAAAAAGCCACATGATTCAGTGTATCATTCATGTTCATACAAACAACATGGGATGTTACACACCAAAGTTTAGTACTTAGACCCCCTGTGGTGAAAATCTACTTTTTAGTGTTGTTTTTTTTGTTTATTTGTTTTTAAATATGCTTTAATACATGTGCAAATTCATAAATCAACACCATTGCTGAGTAATTTTTCCTTAAAACTGCAGTTAAAAAATACAAAAAAAAAACGCGGATTGAAATCGCTGGTGTTTCTCATGTCACAAACGACCTTGTAACCAGTCACGTCAACGTGCCAGCGGGCTTTAGCATATCATTAACTATAACTGTTCTGAAGCATGGGAGTCTCAAGAGAAGCCAGGTTATCCCAGTACATTTTTCTGTTGATATGAAGAATTTTGTACATTTAGCAATATAGCATATGATGTATGTTACGATGTTATGATGATGAACCATATGCCCTATGCATTGACGTTCTATGATTTTCAAAGTGTTTTTAATGATACTGATTTTTAGAAGGCAGACTGAGATGGCAAACGGGAACATGGTTTGTGTAACATTAGCAACACATTATTAGCTGTCTGATAATGTAGTCAAGCAAAAGGCTAGTCATATTAAGTACCGTTATGTGTCACATAAAAGTAATACATAAAACACATTACCATTCTGACAAGTTGACTTGTAGACGAGCCTGTATAATTCCCTCTTCCACTTCTTCTGAATAAATTTCTGGTTCAAACATATATGGCTTTATTGAACCAGTATTTCCAATTGCCATTGTGCAGCGTTTACTACAGTAAAGTTGAGCGAGTGGGTCTCTGAGCTCTGACCTAATTTACATATTCATAGATCTGTGTATATTAAATGAAGCAAGGGTGTAGAGTTACATTCAAGCTATTTTAAGGCATGAAGAATTTTTTTTCACAGGGAAAAAACCTTTAAATATATCATTTTGACAATCAAAGATACAGAAGCCCTGAACGGCCATGGATAATTTTTTTTTGTCTGTCTTGTTTTTTCGTGATCACGACTTAATCTTCTCTAAGTTACACAACTGCGCCAACAGGTGGCAGTATAGAACCAAATAAATGATGGGGTGTGGTATAGCATATCCACCTTACTGTGTTAGACAGTTCATATTGGCCCAGATTGAACGCGTTGAAGACCTTTCGTGATCACTATCATTTGTGCAGTATTGTGTGCATTAAGTCATTAATTTAACTAATGTTAAATGGTTGAATGTGATTAGTTTGCTTGAAAGTGTATCTGTATTATCGTTACGTTCTACTGCAATAGATGCACAACTCATCACAGCTTCACTACCGCAATAGCGTTCGGTGTGATACTAAACGTACTGTTTAACTCATTTTCTCTTTGCACCTTATTGTGCATCTTTAAGATGCCATTTTAATCATCAGTCTAAGTAACTGTTAGTTTACCACAGTGTGTAACTCAATGTATATAGCCTATTGATAAGAAATATGATTTATAGCCTATGTAAAGATGTGTAGCAGCCTATAATTTAATTCAGCGATACTGTGTAACTAAAACTATTGTGTTTTGTACATTTCTTTGTAGCAAACCACACACATATACATAAACACTCTCATACAGCATCCCAAGATTGCATTATATCAACTGGATTAAACGTTTGTTTTTTTGAGTACTGCACCTCTTTTTAATGGAATAGCATGGCAGGAAGGAACGCACATGATACCAGTCACAGCCTATCCTACAGGATAGTAGGACACTATAATAACAAATTATGTAATGTATTTTTATTTCAAACGAATGAGGAAAATAAAGTGGGTTGAATCCAAGCAACTCTAAATGATTTTTAGAATAGTTACAGAATAATCTGCCATCCTTCTGAAGGCACTCCGCCTGTGCTTTTGATAATTTAAACATGTAAATTACACAAATAAAATGTTTAAGCGAAGCAAAGATTTTGCTGAAAGATCCACAACATATAAGAGCGCACGGTTTATCCGTCGATCAGATGCGTGTGAAAGTTGTGTTCGTTGCTATAGCAACAGTAGACTACAGTAGACAGTAGACGACAGTGCAGTATTTCAGAATGAAACAATCATGAGAAAATTAAGTCGTGATCACGAGAAAACAAGACAGAAAAAAAATATTATCCATGGCCGTTCAAGGCTTCTGTACAAAGATGAGTTTTAAGGGATAACATTTTTGTCTATTGGGGAACTTTAACAGTGTTGTTATTGTTAACTAAAACTAATTGAAAAAGCTGAAATCAAATAAAAGATGAAAACTTGAACAAATATTTTACATTTTGTCTATTTTCAGTGTTTTTTTTTTGGTTTTTTTCAGCTGAATATTATCAGCAGCCGAAATTTCAACATTGAAAAAATTACATGCTTTGTCTTTATCTCACACTGTGCCTCTAGATGCTCAATTCTGATTGGTCATTGCCTGTTTTCTGAGATCAACTTTTGCTGTAGACTTTTATTTTTTATTTTTATGTCTGCTTCGCCCTGATGATATGTACAAAGTGTACATGTTCTGGTACTTTGTGTTTTTGAGCTGCATAAAATGTTAAAATGTCCAAATAAACATACATATAAATAATACTAAAATAACACTGATACTTAATGTTTGGAGTTCCAATCCCCAAGTCTAGGTATCAGCAATACTAACTGATTACTACTGAATACTACCAGCAGCCATATCACCCTGTAGCCCAAGACTGGTTTCCCACTGAAGATAAGCCGGGCTGAGCCTGGTCAGTACCTGGATGGGAAACCAACTGGGAAAAATAGGTAGCTGCTGGTAGAGATGTTAGTGAGGCCAGCAGGGGGTGCTAACCCTGTGGTCTGTGTGGGTCCTAACACCACTGTAACAAGCACCATACTTCGGATGAGACATTAAACCGAGGTCCTGACTCTCTATAGTCATTAAAAATCCCAGGATGTCCTTCGATAAAGAGTAGGGGTGTAACCCCAGCATCCTGGCCAAATTTGCCCATTGGCCTCTGTCCACATTGGCCTCCTAATCATCCCCATATATATATATCACTAGACGCTAGACATTAGACGCTGCTCTCGTATGCAGTCAGACTGGATATTTATGAAGCATTCAAGGCTTTTTGGTGAGTCACACATACTGTTTTTGCACTGGTGTCATATGCTCTCTGCTTGATCGTTAATATTTATATCATGTTATCCAAGATTAGTACGTCAAAAATGTGTTTCTACTGAGTAGTGCGCCATACTATCCACTAGCCAGACCGATAAACAAACACAGACCCGAAGTTAACTTTGGGACAGGCGCGTAACCGTGGCAATGCCCGTGTGTCCGATGAAACCGTCACTCTTTGAGTGCCTAGAAAAGCGATATATAAATGTAACAAATTATTATTATTAATTAACTGCATCTACAAGATGAAAATCCAGAAACCAAGTAGATGTCTTGCCAACGTTTGTGTGTACGGTTTTACATCCATTTATCATTAACACAAACAACAAAAAAGACCAGAATCAGTATGGTCCCATTTAGATCCTGAGACCTGTGAGCATAATGAAACCCATAAGCAGCATTATATGTCACTATAATGCCCATGTTTCAAGCAAGCCTGGCTATATTTGATTGTCTGTACTCTCCTCGCCTTTTTAGCCCTGTTAGTATTATACCGTCATTATCTCAGATTCATTTAACTGTCATATTAACAATTTATATCAGACAAATTATTGTGTGAAATCTCAAATAATGCTGCTAATGTTTTCTCAATTTTTAATCTCATCCTATAAAGCTTTAATCACTGCAAACATTATGGCACACTAAATGTGCTCATAATAATCTTGATCTCTCTATCAATAGCATCTCTTGGCTCAAAGCACCACATCTGTCTTGACCAGATGTGTGCGTACAGTATGCGTACAGCATTGTGATCTGTATTCACAGCAGCTTTCCTTGAGGTGCACAAAACAATTAGAGCTAATTGGAGGAGCAGTCTCGCAGACCAGGGCTAGCATCACCTCTGACTGACAGGAAGAGAAACGAGATGCATTGACACCAGACTCTCAAATCCTCCATTTGGAACGAGTGTCAGTTCTGCAAAAAGACGGTTTCAAATCGAAAAAGATCACTGGAATCTACCTAGAGAACCCAAGACTGTTTTTCAATCAATATTGGAAACAGTTATGCCGCTTACTATTTTTGTGTAAAATGTAATACTTTTTTTTTTTTTTTTTTAATTCATTGATGAATAGGAACTTTAAAGAACAGAATTTATATGAAATAGAATTTGTTTTTGTTTTTGTCTTTATTGTCACTTCTGTTAATTTAACCCTCTGGGGCCTGAGGTGTTTTCTAGACCCTGGAGATGTTTTGACATGCTCTGACATTTGTACTTATTTGCACGTATTGTGTCCTTGCTGAATAAAAGTATTTGTTTCTTTAAAAGTGCCCCTATTATGTTTTTTTTTTTCTTTTCTTTTTTTTTTTCTCCAATATTCCCTTTCATGCAGTGTGTAATATGGATGTTTGTGAATGTAAATGTTCTGCAAAGTTGTAAAGTCAAAAGTGCAAAATAAATAGAGTTATTGTCTCCCAAAAGAAAGAATCGACTCTGAATCGCCACTACGAGTTGTTTTTGTTTAGAATCTTCGTCACTAGAACAGACATTTGCATAATGCCCGCCTATGTTGTACGTTGTCCGTCTGCAAACAACTTGTCCCGCCCTCCAACATCATTTTACTGACAGCTGCTTCTCAAAATCTCGGAGTTCACTTGAATCGCTTGAATACTCAGTTTGTTTGGACCAGCTTGCTCCTCAGAATCACATCCTGTACATTATTAATTATTGATGTACAGTACTGTGCAAAAGTCTTAGGCTCGCTAGTATTTTTACACACAAAAAGTGTGTTTAAGCCAGTTATTTATATCTTTTGCTATAGTGTGTCAGTAGGAAATATCAGTTTACATTTATAAATTATTTGCCATTAATTTTAATAATCCAGTGAGATTTTTGTATGCATAAAGAGTCTGACAATAGTTGGTATGCTCCACATGGAGATCTGATCTCATCTTCATTGAGTCTGTCTGTGATTACATGAAGAAACATAAAAAACTGAGATGGACTAAATCCAGAAGAACTGTGGCAACGTCTCCAAGACACTTGAAGAAACCTTCCTGCAGAACTACATGAAGAGGTGTAGGAATAGATGCAGGTGACAAAAGCCGTTTTAAACGCAAAGGGTGCTCACCCCAAATATCCATTTGATTTAGTTAATAGAAGTTAATGTAGCTTTTGCCATATAGCTTTTAGAAAATCACACTTATTACATGCAGTATGACCAAAATAAACACTTAATTTAACACTAATATTGTTTTTGATTTAAATGATTGCATTGCAAGGAAGCCAACAACATCAAAATAATCAAAATGTTGAAAGAAGTTAAATTCAAATGCAAGTCTACATCCAAAAATGTTCAAGCTGCTTAAGCTTCTTTTAAACACAGCTCTGCTTGTTTTGCTGCATACGTACGGCTACAGAAAATGCTGCAAATATTCTACCTAGCACTCCCTTGTCCCCCATCCCGATCTGCTTACAGAGGTAGCATTTTAAGGCATCATTGGAGCACTTCCAGTATTAAAGCTGCTCCAAAAGGTAGGCTTTAAAACTTAATTATGCTGCCTTCTTTTGGCCAAATTCGAAGGCAGCATCATGTATCTTTTGTGGAGAATGCAATCCATAATGCACAGCGACAAGCTCAGGAGAAAAAATAAATCAGAGATGGCAGATGAGGAGAAATGTAGATTAAATGTATATTTCATTTAGTACCAAGAAGTATCAATAAAAATGTTTCAGTGTAATTAAAATTTAGCCCAATATTTGTGTATGATGCATTTTTATATTTTATTAGAGTATTGTACCATTTGAAATACATTTTAAGCCAAGTCTAAGTTGCAAAGCACTATTTATTTGTTGCGTTGATTGCTATTGCTTAGAGAGTTCCAAATTACTTCCAAGACTATGTGGATGCTGACTTAGAAGGCAGCTGCCTATAGGCAGTAGGCAGTGTGGCAGCTGACAAGGTTTTGGAACAAAGCTCCTGTCTTTCATCTGCCTAGTGCTTCTTTCTCATTGTCTCCATCTCCTGCCTTTCTAATCTCGTCAAGCCTCTGGTCTTCAGCAAACATTGCATCCCCCCGTCGATCACAAAGTTCAGAAGGAAATATAGAAAGG
Organism: Paracanthobrama guichenoti; assembly: GCA_018749465.1. Classification (NCBI taxonomy): domain Eukaryota; kingdom Metazoa; phylum Chordata; class Actinopteri; order Cypriniformes; family Gobionidae; genus Paracanthobrama; species Paracanthobrama guichenoti. The sequence continues at coordinate 8,532,269 of CM031943.1, forward strand.
CACTTTCCCTATTGCTTTAGGTTTGGAACAACACATTCTAAAGTAGAGAATATTCCAAGGGTCTGCAGAATACTAATAAATAACAAAAAAGTGAGTGGACCTCTGCCACTCAATGAAATGTATAGTTACTCTATCTACTGTAGTGTTTTCTAGATTTTGCAGCAGCTGCTAAAATTTTGGGTGGGTGAAGCAATTGTCTTATGTCATGCATCTAAGGGAATGACAACAAAGTCTTTCTTTTCTATTCTATTGTATTCAAATTTGATATGTTGATGCTGCATAGTTATTAGGGGTGTGACGAGATCTCATGCCATCATATTAAAATGTGACGAGATTTCTCGTAGAGTGAAAAGCTGTCTTGCAATATTGCCACGACGGAGCGTGAGGGTGAAATTAGCATAGGATAAGCCACCGCTATGTTTACATTACATCCTCTACTGTCTTAATGGTTTTTTATAGAAATGAGATAAGAGATAAGATTTTATAGAAATAAAAACCATTCATTTGGATAGCGGTCGCTTCAATTGTAAACTGGGTGAACGTCTGCTCTACGCATCCAGCACGAGATATCCACACTATACAAAGTGTGTGTGATCGCGAATCGAAAGCGAAAGATAAACACGAGCTCCCTGATGCGTGCAAATTAGGCTACAGACATACAATAGCCTGTCTCTCAATGTCAAAAATGTAAAGAAAGTACAAAAGAAGTAATGGTGAATATATGGTTGCATCTCCAAAACCTGTCTAAAACAGGTCCAACATTTAACCCGAAATTATATTTTGCTCTTTTAAATCGAGACAATATTTTCTTCCCCTCTCTAGCTCTGATGAATGTAAAGCAGAAAAATCTTTCTAATTAAAAATAATATATTATTTAAACTGTATTACAATTATATTATAATTAACTAAATCAAAAATAATAAACACATATAAATGTCAAATAACTTAAAGTATATATACTACATTGTAGAATTTTTGTACTATTTACAGCAATAAGAGCAATAAAAAATGCAGATGCATTATGGAAATGACAATTATTTATGGAAATGACAACATTTTTTAAAAAAGTGAGGTAAAATTATGAGGTATTTTCTGCAAAACTATACAATTCCTTTGGATTTGGGGGTGAGATTTAAAGATAATGTTTAATGGACATGTTTTCTTGAGATTCGCCCATAATCTTCAAGTGAGGTTTCTGTGCTGCCTTTGCTGAAGTCATAGCAAGCTGAAGTAATGTATGTCAATTGGGAAATCTGAGATACAACTGCAAAAAACAGCCAGACTCACATTAATAGATACTTTCTTCAATAGCATCATTTAACAGTAATAAAGTGAAGGAGAAATCACCCATTGTATGTTCAACATCAGACTGGGTAGAAATGACCAGAAATGACCAGAAGCTACAAGAAGTCTCCTCACCTCTTTCTGGTGATATTTAATGGCCAGCTTGAGTTTGGCCAAGTCTCGGCACTCTCGCGGGTCCAGCTCCTCGCTTTGGTCATCACGGTGATTGAGGATGGTCTCCAGCTCACGGGAGCTACGTGCCTGGTCCAGCAGGTCTTTAGCAAAGAGCTTACACTGTTGAGAAAGCTCCTCGTACTCTTGTCGAAACTCGTTCTCCACTTTACTGAGCTCCTTCAGTTCCCAGCCCAATCTAAAGGCGGTAAGGATGGGATCCTCGCTGGAGAGGGCAATAAGAGAGGGGCTAGCGAGTGCTTTATAGATGTTGAGACGGGACCGAGAGTGACGCAAGCTGTCCACTTCTGAGCTGGACACACACTCCACACAGTCACAGCGAATCTGGTGCGGCCGAGGGATGGTGACTTTGCGTTGGACCAGGAGTTTGATGATCTCATAGTTGTTTGTGTGGGCAGCGAGCATGATGGGAGTGATGTCAGGTGTGAACTCGGAAAATTGGGCGTCCATCATTAATGATGGAACCTGGGAAAGAGGGGACAAGAACGAAAGTGTGAAAAACACAAGATTCATGGAGTGTTTCACCTGCACAAGCTGCTGAGAGTCCATCAGTATGGCAATCCACCAACCCACACTGCATGTAAACACTAACTACATCAGCAGAATACAGATGATTAGACAAGAGTACAGCCAGCTCTCTAATATCCCAGTTGATTGCTGTACCAGCCATAAGATTAAATGAAGAACAAATGGAGACTTTAGCTAAAGTCAGTGAAAAAGGGCCTACTCGTAAAAATCTGAAATAACAGCAGCTGTGATTACCAAACCTTTACCGTATTTCAGTTTATATTTCATTAACTAAAATAACCTCTAATAAAAACTGATATTTACCTTTATAATATATTGACAACCACCTTAAAAACACAGGTGGTAAAAAGAAAGCCACATAATGAATGAAAACTTTTTATCAAGCTTGAGGTAAATACTAATATAGAAGGTACACAGTCATACACAGAAATACAGACATGACTAAAAATGACTAAAATCTAGTCTATGTTGATGAAAGACCAGAAAACTTTGTGTGCATCCATTTAACTCTTTCCCCACCACTGATGGAAATTTCTGTCATTTATGAGACAATGCTTTTCCGCCATTGAGGGAATTTTCTGGCTTTCCTTGTTTTCACTGTTCTATGGTAGGGGGCACTATTACACATCTTCTGAAAGAGTACTGAATCTCCTGATCAAAATGCATGTGAAAAAGATGCAGAAACAAGCAATATCATATGTAATCATATGCATATGTAAAATAACATGATCACCAACATTAAACAGCATAAATCAAAACTGTGAAGCTGTGGGGGTGTTGATGGACTCGAACTACTCCATCTATGTTTTGATCATCATTCTGAATCCAATCCTGGTGTAGTCTTTGATTTTCTCAGCTTTTTGCTCAAAATATTGCTTGTTTTTAATGAAACTTACCCACATTCAAGTATTGATAAAAAAATAAAATAATGCATGTTAGATGCTAGAATAAGATGTTAATAAGATGTCATACTTAACTTTTTTTTTTATCTTCAACGTAAGTTGAATATGTAAGGCAGTCTGGCTACAAGCTAGATATTTTTCTTTATTAAGTTTTAAATATGCATATTTTTCTTACAGAAATCTTTCGCTTCAGAAGGCCTTTATTAACCCAATGGAGCAGTGTGGAGTACGTTTATAATGAATGGATGCACTTTTTTTGAGCTTCAAACTCGTGAGCCCCGTTCACTGCCATTATAAAGCTCGGAAGCTCAGAATATTTATTATTATAACTCCAATTGTGTTCATCAGAAAGAAGAAAGTCATATACACCTAGGGTGGCTTGAGGGTGAGTAAATCATGGGGTCATTTTCATTTAAAAGTGAACTAATCCTTTAAGCAATTTCATTTGATATCATCCAGCTGCAGGCAGCAACAGTCACAGTGCGATATGATGTGAGTCTTCTATACTGGTTCTTAGTAATGAGTAAATTAAAAAGAATCACAAAAGAGTCTCAAACTCTCTCCTTGAATAAGACTCAACTCAGTCAATTAAATATTCAGAGCCATTACTGAGCTCACAATTGACTCCCTTACTGAAGTCATTTTACGGTGACTCCAATTCAAAATAACTTATGAAGTGCTCTTGTGATGTAAATATTTAGGTTCATAATTAAACATGTATTTACAACAGATTTTGTTGAAATGAATTACAGTATTCTAAAATATGATTAGGCTATTTTACAAAAAGTATTGATTACTGCTTGGAACAACATAAGGATGAGTAAATAATGAGAGAATTTACTTTGTTTTGGTTTTAGAATTGAATGGAGAACAGAATAAAGAGGGAGTGGACTAAAGACACAAAACGCATGTTAGCAGGAGTAGCTTAGACTGGAGCTTTATATTTGGCGCTGAAAAAAAAAAAGAAATGTTCATTTGCCAGAAATGACAAGTGGCTAAAAACAGATGGTTCCAGAACATGATGCAAGACAGTTCAAGGCCCCGCCTCCTCTGCTTTTCACTCCTCCCCTCACAAACAAGGATGCTACACGAGAGGCATGACAGAAAGACTGTTTACAGGATGAGTGAACAGAAAAAACAAGAGATGATGGAGGAAAACTGCTCATATATCATGCTGTCCTTGCAGCTATCAGAAAGATGAACCACAAGCCAGTTAGAGCCCTCCTTTCTTTCACCTCTCCTTCTTTGTCTTTCACCCTGTTTATATCTCTTCTCCCCATCCATCACATCCACACTCACTCAGATATCTTCTCATGAACCTTTGTGTAATTTCTTCCCTTTTTATACTGATTGTTTACCTTTTTTTAGGAGTCAAGGGCTTTACTTTCAAGAGCAGATGACTATATGTGAATACACAAACACACTTAAAAGCATATCATACCCATGACACCGTTAATCCATTTTTAAGTGCCAGTATATGACCAAAATACTTAATCCTATCATAAAGACAGCCATATCTGCCATGAGAACATTATGGAAATATGATTTGTGGTATGGTGGTGCAACAAGCCAGCGACTGAGTAAGTGAGGTTTGCAATTGCATTTTATTTTGAGATTTATTTTCAGTCCATTAGTATAACAGTCCTCCCCCAGAACTCCCAAGTGGCTGCAAGGGTTGCTATAGTGATAGCAATGCAAAATAGCCCATGCTCTTCGAATGGCGGGCACATGGTACATGGGCTAGATTCCAATTTAGGCCCCACGGCACTTCCCGCAACAATCTCACTTGATGTATCTGCACCAACGGAGTTCACTTTAGAAAACCAAATAATGAAGCAAAAAAGAACAAACCTTGCTACCAGCTTTATTTCCCCTAATGCTTGTTCACTCTAACATCAAAAGTATAGGAAGCCTGTGCTTCTCTTCTGAACAGTATTAGTGATGTAGCACTTCACTTCATAAAACTGTGTACGTCTAATCCAAGAGGGAGCACCAAAGCTATACCTGGAGCTGCATAAACATCATCACTGCTCCTTTGTAACTCAGTAAAGCTGTAGAATAACAAACGAGCTATAAAATAATTCATGTCTCCACATCCTCAATCTAAAGGGGAGGTCACTAGACTTTGAGCAAATTCAACATATAACAAATAATATTAAATTCAAATATATAACATAAAAACAAATAGATTTATTGACTTAAAGGGATAGTTCGCCCAAAAATGAAAATTCTGTCATCAACACAAAGGAAGATATTTGGAAGAATGTTTGTAACCAAGCAGATCTCGGCAGCCATTGACTACCATAGTATTTTTCCCCCCACTGTGGTAGTCAATGGCTGCCGAGATCTGCTTGGTAAAAAGGGGGAAATGCTGTTTCATGCATACTGAACTTTTACACTGTTAAAGACGTCCCATGCTAAACATGGACAAATTTTACAAATATGAGTTGGACGTTTGATGGAGTATTACAGTGTCAAAAATACTCCTTCCAGTTTCTCACAAGTTTCGGAAAGTTTTTTTTTTTTTATGTGGCCTATGTGATGTCAACAGGGGCGGGATTTCCTTGTACGGGCACTTCTCTCGGAAGGGTGCGCGACCGACCAGAGCAAGAGAGCAAGTGCACGCCCATTAACGCACTTTGCTCGGCTTTAGGGAGGCTGGCTGTACTGCAGTCACAGGACTTCACGAAATCAACAATGTCACCAAAGTGTGTTTTTGATGGAGCGGTCCCAGCGATAAAGGTTCACGGTTGTGCACTGGAAGCAGGCGGAGAGTAAAACTGCTTCAAATGTCTGTGTGTTGTTGTTGGCTATCGTTGCGTAAATACACATCAGTAAACAACATGATCGTGTATAGTTATAATTTATCAATGGAACATGCGATGTATGGTGTGTGTTCAAATACATTTGTTTAGCTGACCACTATAGGTGTTGAACTAAATTAATTATTTTATATTAAATCTAGACACCATTCACACAAAGTGCGCGTCTTCATTCAAATGCGCTAACGTTACTACTGTTCCATTGTTTTTCTATGTAAACATACACTAGTCTGACGTGCAAAACCGTTCCGCTTGCTACTGCTAACGTTTAGTCGCATACAATAGTCCATAAACCAAATCATGTCCTCATAAACCACGAGTAAACACACACATGATGTAAAAGCCGCTAAGCAAATACAGTTACAGTACATACCACATAGAGACGTCCTGCTGTTGCTGCTGCTTCTGTTCAATTTCAGATTCTGAATCATATATGTATGGTTGAATCTGATTGATAGCCATGGTCTATTTAGGATAACTTTTCTTTTCCACTCTTAAGGATGTCACCGCTTTCAGACGCTCTCAACGCAATAGCTGAGCACGCTCGTGATTCTTTATCTCCGCCCACACGATATGCCTCTAGCTGCTCGGTTTTATTCGGAAAGACTCTGTCTTTCTTTTATAAATATAATAAAACTAAAGACTTTTCGGAGATATGAAGGATGCATAACTTGAGGGTGAGTAAATGATGACAGAATTAAAATTTTTGGGTGAACTATTACTTTAAAACATTATTGAGCCTACACAACTAACAAAAATATGTTCTAAGAACGCTTTGCTAACGTTCCCATTAAGATAATGTGATAATTGATGTTATTAAAGACCATATATCTTTGAACGAATGTTACTGGAAGAACGTGTTGGTAACTTTGAGAGAACCTTGCCAGAACGTTTTGATAACATTCCCTGTATAATTATGTTTTGTTTACTTGTGTATAATAAACTAACATTTTATTATACATAAATTAATAACTTTTTTCAACCTAATTTTTATGTACCACATGTGTGGCACATACCGACATAAACAAATGGAAAACGTGTTTAGAGTAAATATTACTGTTGACAGTACATTATACACTAGCAAGCAATCTGGCAGTATAACCAAAATTCGAAAGACTTCATAAAATGAAACGACAAGCTCAGTTTTCTTTGATGTGTGACATATTGCAGAGCTCATCCCAAATAAGAAAATAATTTTCAGTTTAAAGGGATAGTTTTATATTATGTATTAGGTTGACATCATGTTGGAAAAAAAAAAAAACAGGATTACATTAAAAAAAAATCATGCTCGCACAATTTACATAATTAAATAAGCTAATAAAATACAATTATTGAACAAGCTGTCACAATTTATTTTTATGGCATGCTGTTCGTTAAACAGAAGTTTACTCAATCCATTATTCCTCTGCATGAATATTTTTCTTTGGCAGTAGCACTGCATTACTGAAAAAGGACAGATGATTTCCAGTTTCCAGGGACTGGCTGGGGAGAGTGAATATTGTAATGAAGTCTTAGGGCCTGTTTACACCTAGCCACTTCATGTGTTTTCTCTGACCGGATAGCTTTAGTTGGTGTTTTACAGGGCACCCTTGTGGTGAAGAGTGAAGCTGGAGTTGATCACATTGTCCAACTCAAGAGGTTACCATGTAAGATATGACATGATCAAGTGTAAATGATTGTTCAGATCACACAACAGCTGAGCTCCTGAGTTGAGCTACAAAGTGCAAAGTGAGATATATTTTAAAGAAATAACTTTTTAAGGACTACAACAAACGGCTGGTAGGGACTACAATGAGCTTATTCACAGTTTAGTGATATTACTAACCCTAAAATTTAAATAAACCCTGTCCCCGGGAACATGCAACAAAGGGGGTGAGGCCATGTTGAGAAGAAGAAGGGTGCTTCTCAATATTCCTCCTCGTTTCCTTGTTCCCATGACCCGATGGAGCTCTGCCATTTTGTAGGACACCTCAACTCTCTAATTGCACCGCAAGGAGGCGAGGAGTGAGGAGGCTTTCGGAGGAGTCATGAGCGAGGATACACAGGTATATCCTTTGCAGAAGTGTTTTAGCAACTAAACGTGAACTACTCCCAGGTTTTTGGCCTGATGGCCAAGGTAAACAATTAATAATGTAGATTCATTATTAATTGACGACGCTTTGAAGTGTTTTGAGCTAAAACTTCACATACACATTCTGGGGACATCAGAGACTTATTTAACAACTTGTAAAAAAGGGGCATAATAGGACCCCTTTAAAGGAACACGCCAATTTTTGGGGACTTTAGCTTATTCACTGTATCCCCCAGAGTTAGATAAGTCCATACATACCATTCTCATCTCCGTGCATGCCATAACTCTGTCTGACGCACCCACCGCTAGCCTAGCTTAGCACAAAGACTGGAGGTAAACGGCTCCAGCTAGCCTACTGCTCAATAAGAGACAAAATAATGCCAACATTTTCCTATTTACATGTTGTGATGTGTATAGTTACATCGTGTACTAAGACCGACGGAAAATGAAAAGTTGCAATTTTCTAGACCGATATGGCTAGGAACTATATTCTCATTCCTGCGTAATAATCAGGGAACTTTGCTGCCGTACCATGGATGCAGCGGTGCAATGATATTACACAGCACCTATAGGAACTATATTCTCATTCCTGCGTAATAATCAGGGAACTTTGCTGCCGTACCATGGATGCAGCGGTGCAATGATATTACACAGCACCTGAAAATAGTCCCCAGCATGCTCTCTGTGCAAGCAGGTTGTCACGTTGGTTATGTTGACAGAGGTTAGCCTATTTTCAGGTGCTGTGTAATATCATTGCACCGCTGCATCCATGGTATGGCAGCAAATTTCCTGGATTATTACGCAGGAATGAGAGTATAGTCCCTAGCCATACTGGTCTAGAAAATCGCTGGTCTTAGTACACGATGTAACACATCACAACATGTAAATAGGAAAATGTTGGTGTTATTTTGTCACTTATTGAGTAGTAGGCTAGATGGAGCCATTTACCTCCAGTCTTTGTGCTAAGCTAGGTTAGCGGTGGGTGCGTCAGACAGAGTTATGGCACGCACGGAGATGAGAATGGTATGTATGGACTTATCTAACTCTGGGGGATACAGTGAATAAACTAAAGTCCCAAAAAGTCAGTGAATTCCTTTAAGTGAAGAAATGTAAAGACTACTTGATGGAATTGCAGTATATGAAAAAATATTTACAAAAATCATTTAGTGAAAATCTGCAGATTCTGCATTTCCTGTGTTTGGCTTTACATCAGCTATTCACCTGGAGATGAGAGTGATTTTATGTGCATAATTGATTCTGCTCCTAAAAAAAGTAATTCTTAACCTCAAGCACTGATAAATTCATAGTGATAGCTTTTGTGTGCATGTGGCTTCCTTCTGGCACCACGCTGTACAAATCGAACCCTGGTTCACAGTGAATACTGCTGTCGCATGCCCTTTTTTAGTGTGTGCTAGCAGAATTCTCTTGAAGTTACATTCTCCTTCATCCTCCACTGGCTACGAAATCAAGCATGCCATAAAACACGAACTGTGAGAATACAGGAACGCAAACAATTCAGGTTAATCTTACCATTGAATGAGGGAAAAGATTAGAGGATAACAAAATGCAATCCAATAAAGATTTGTCGTGCTATGTGAGGTGAAAATCAAATCTGAAAGATAAATCTCTGCCACCTCATCTTTTCTATTAGCTTTGGAACACCCACTCATCCGAACACATGCACAAAGAGTACAACCACAAATATGAACAGTTCCCACCTGTATGCACACTGTCCAATAACACAGACACTCATACATACATACAGCGATTAGGCATTGCAAATTTAGGAGGACACTGACCAAATGCATATGAAAACTCTATATTTATATATATTGTGTCCTAGCAGGTGCAAGGCATGAGAATGAAGAACTGGTTCGTTTACTTACTTCAAGGCCCCCCCATTGTCCACAACAACATTTGAAGGTACCCAGACTCACAATTTCTACCCGATAAAATATTTTAGAGCTTGGCATAACTACAAGAATGTATATTTATTATTAAAAATAACTAAATAATAATAAATATCTTGACTTTTAGTTGTTTTAGCTTATTTTAATGCTTGTTTTAATGCTTGTTTAAAGTCATCTGAGGTCCCCATGGAATCAGCATATGTTGGCTGACATCCATTTCAGGCTGCTGTTGTTTGCTATACAGCAATAAAAATCTCATTGATTTACATTACAAGCTATCAAAATTTCATATTACTTTTTGGCCATATAAATAGCAACATCTGCACCAAATTACATATTTTGGCTCAGTTTGGGCCTTTGAGATAAAACTGTTTTTATCCATCTTCGAGTGTGAGCTCCATATTTTCACTATATTATGCTAAGTGAGCCATAAAAGCCTTTGTTCCAAAAAGGGTTTGTTCACCCCAAAATTTTGTCATTAATTACTCACCCTCATGTCATTCCAAACCTGGACATTTTTTATTCATCTTCAAAACACAAATGAAGATCTTTTTGATGAAATATGAGAACTTTCTGTACTTCTTTCTCCATTGACAGCTACGTAACTACCACTTTGACACTTCAAAAAGTTAATAGAGATAGTAAAACTGATCCATATGAATTGAGTGCTTTAGTCCAAATTTTCTAAAAAGGTTTGAACGCTTTATAATGATGAACAGATTTAATTTAGGCATTTATTCACATTTAAACTTTGAACAGCGAACATAAACAGAAGCTCAATGAACCTGCTTGATGCATGAGAACAAACCTCATTAGCTCTTGAGGAAACTCAAACGTACTGCGTAACACACGAGAATGAACCTCATTGGTTCTTGAGGAAACTCAAACGTGCGCATAACACACAAAAATTTATCTCATTGGTTCTTGCTGAAGCTCAGACGTGCTGTGTAACACATGAGAATTAACCTCATTGGTTCTTGCTGAAGCTCAAACGTGCTGTGTAACACATGAGAATTAACCTCATTGGTTCTTGCGGAAGCTCAAACATGAGAACGCATGACATGAGAACAAACCTCATTGGTTCTTGCCAAAGCTCAAATGTGCTGTGTAACACATGAGAATTAATCTCATTGGTTCTTGAGGAAGTGCAAACGTGCTGCTTAACACATAAGAATGAACCTCATTGGTTCTTACAGAAGCCCAAACGTGCTGCGTAACACGAGAATGAAACTCATTGGTTCTCGCACATCAATCTGTTCATCATATAAAGCGATCATGTCTCTTGAGAAGATTTTGACTAAACCGATAAGTTTTATGATCTCTTTATGAACTTTTTGAAGCGTTAAAGTGGTAGTTGCGTAAACTGTCAATGGAGGGACAGAAAACTCTCAGATTTCATCAAAAAGATCTTCATTTGTGTTCTGAAGATGAATGAAAGTCTTACAGGTTTGGAACGGCATGAGTGTGAGTAATTATGACAGAATTTTTTCCCCTGTAAATATGACTCAAAAACAAAACGCATAAACAAATATCTTTTTTTGTCTTTTTTTTTTTTTTTTTTTTTTATAAACTGTTCAATAAAAATATTCTGACAATTATTTTACTTATCATACTTTGCAGGGTTAACTAACTTATCCAGCATTGTCAGAACAATTCTAGACTAGAAAAACTACAGTATACAGCATAAACCAACCTGGACCACAATAGAAATAATAATGCTATAGTCTAAACTTGTTTCAGCAGTGAAAATGCATATAAACTCCCAAACACAAACAGACCTGTTTCTCTCCACTAGGTTTCCTGTGGGACAGCAGTAATTCCACGGCTCCCACCACTTCTTTACGGACGGCGTAGAGCAGAGCATCTCCAGTGTTCACTCCGTGATCCAAAAGTAGCTCCATCACCTCAAGGTTCTCATTCTCAATAGCAATTAGTAGCGCGCTGCGGCCCAGTGGATCCACACAGTTCACATCAATGTTGTAATAGACCTCTGCCTCACGCAGTGCATGCAGGACCCCTGCATAGTCGCCCTTTTCCACTGCCAAAAGGAATGAACGCTCCTCTGGAGAGAGCTCTACCTCTGCCCGGACGATCTGTAGAGGGATCCGGTCCCGGTACGGAGAGTAGCTGCTCTTTTTGTAGTATAGATGTGACATGGGATTCATGATGGATGCTGCTAGAAGAAAAGAAAGAAAATTGATACAGAGAAGCTATAATCATTTATTATTCACTAACAAACAGGAAATAGGCACTTGATAAAATGAGTCAGATTACTTCTGTCTGTACGTGGAAACAGTGTACATTTATAAATTATATATCTTATCATCCCACAGAAGTAATTTATGATCTTGAAATGCATTAAGATATGCTCTTTGAAGTTTAATCTGAGTACATTTCAATCAGAGATACTTGTAAACGGATGTGGGAAATTAATAGTTGAATTTCATGTTTACTACATCTACAAAAAGACTTTTTTAACTTGAAATTAATTTTTAACACGTTTCCGGGAATGACTGATGCTTCAAGTCATTTTTCTTAATGGCCACAACATGGTCACAAGCAACAGCTATCTCTGTTATTATGTTCAATCATCAAATTGTAATTCAGCTAGGCCACAATTGAAGCTAAAAGCAAAAATGCTTTTTGTAAAACCACACACATGTATACCTCAGGTTTACTTACTTTTACCGAGGTATTGAAGCATGATGGTGCTTTTGCTTTATGTGATAATTTAAAACATTATCACATTCCTTATTTTACTGATATTTACATTTGGTGTATCTTTAAGGGCACTCTCATATTTACACAGATATTTATACAAGTGTCTGTAAGAAGAGTGTATGGAAGGATTAATTCTGTGATTAGAATCAAAATCAGACACAGTCCATTTTAAAGGAGTAGTTCACTTTAAAATGAAAATGACCCCATGATTTACTCACCCTCAATCCTAGGTGTATATGACTTTCTTCTTTCTGATGAACACAATCTGAGTTATATTAATAAATATCCTGACACTTCCAAGTTTTATAATGGCAGTGACGGGGTCCGTTGAGTTTGAACCTCAAAAAAGTTCTTCCATCCATCATAAACGTACTCCACACGGCTCCGGGGGGTTAATAAAGGCTTTCTGAAGCGAAGTGATGTGTTTGTGTAAGTAAAATCAAGTGTATAGCGTCAGTTCTGGCAGGTCACGTTAGTCAAACTCGCATCAGCTGTCTGTCAGCTGATCACATCTACCTATAGGAACGTCTGTCACAGCACACATATATATAGGTCCTCAGTACTATCAGCAGCTATCGCGTTCTCCAGAGCTCATTTACCCTCCTCCACCCCCAGCTCCTCCTCTTGCCAGTCAGGATTTGGTATTCTGATTCCCCTTGAATCAGACTAAATCCCTGAATTATTTTGTACATTTAATATCAACATTAATGATATCTGCAATACATTATGTTGGTTCTGTTCTGTTTACCCTAATTGCTGCTCTCCCTGCTCTTATCCATGAGTTGTTGCCCAGAACAGATCCATACCGCCAATCCAAACTATATGCTAATAGTCAATCAATCATCTTTGACGATAGGGGTCCTGACAGAAATATCCATATTTAACCCGTTATAAAAGTAAAATATCTAGCTTCCACCAGACCGCCTTCCGTATTCATCTTATGAAAAAAAAAACTGTAGTATAGAAGCGGAAGCTAGATATTTTACTGTTTAGTAAAAAAATAATAATAATAATAATTAAATATGGATATTTTTCTTACAAAAACCCATGATGGATGGATGCACTTTTTTGAGCTTCAAACTCAATGGACTGCCATTATAAAGCTTGGAAGCATTAGGATATTTATTAATATAACTCAGATTGTGTTCATCAGAAAGAAGAATGTCATATACACATAGGATGCATTGAGAGTGAGTAAATCATGGGGTCATTTTCATTTTAAAGTGAACTAATCCTTTAAAAAGCTACATTGTGTAATTGTTTGCAACACCAGTGGCACCAAATGGAATTTTAAAAATGGTTGTTCAAACTAAGGGAGATTTTCTTTTTGAACCTTATAAACAAAAAACAGTATGTGACAAAAGAAGTATGTCCAATTCACAGTACTCATAAAAGAGTAAGCAAAAAGTACATGGGTGACATACTACTTCCTACGGGATTCTGAAGTGTACATACAATGGACACTTTACTATCCCATGAGACCATGGGAGAGGAATTGTAAATGGAAGTGAAGCGACATAACTGATGCTGGTAGGTCACATGACAACATGGCTAATGTAGTACGTCCAGATTACACTCACACTACACACACTCATACTATACAGAACAAACATTTTTAGCGGTCGTGAAGTAATTACTTATTCAAAATAAGTACCTACTTAAAAGAGCATGAGATTTCAGACGTAGCCTGTCAACTAAGGAAGAACTTGAAATTGGGTGTTTTTTGTTTGGTCAGGACACGGGACATTCTTTGTTTTCGTTTTTCTCTCTGTTTAGTGTTATTGGTAAGCAAACCAGTGGAATTCAAAATGTTCAAGTTTACCAGCAGTTCATCTCAACACATTCCAAAGTGTACCGATCAGCAAGCGAAAAATATCCCACTAATTTCAGAATAAATGGGAAGATTGAGTAATTACTGTGATTGACTCCGTGATGATGTTGTGTCTTGCTTTGATCTTCTTCTCTGAAAAAATGAACAGACACACCAGGTGGCGTCTTCCATATGGTCTCGCTTCAACTGACACCACATATGCACACACACACACTTATCACACACTCAGACTCATTAGCACCCAATTCACACTTTGTGTTGAATTTTATATTATGGGGTCTAACCAGTGTCTAATAGACGCAGATCCTCTAATCCACTAATATAGATGTCATGTTATCTATATTGTCTGTTTTTCTTTTGTTGTTGCTTTTTTTACAGAGGAACAGTAATACTCTATGACTTAATTTAATAGCATTTTTTTTTTTTTTTTTTTTTGCTCGTCAATTTTAATGGTTATATATATCTGTGGATTTTCTGTAGAACTGCATTTACACTTAAATTTGGCATGAGATAGAATTATTATGTGAATTATTTATCCATGCATATGTTTTTATTTATTTTTTTAGCTTGTATTTTATCAGTGACGTCACGTCACGTCACGTCTAAATATCATAACTCCTGTTGAAATAACATGCTGGAATTCTCCAATCATTTAGTCCGCTTAAACACCGCCCCCTACTTACTATCAACCTCAAGCTCACTGCCATCCAATCAACCACCGATGGATTGCCCTACTTTTTTCTTCTTTGATAATCAGTTTCACTCAGATGTACGTCACAATAAGGAAGAAAAGATCTGTATCTATTTCCGTTACATTGTGACTTTTTTATAGAACGAAAGCCTGTGGTATCCAACAATAATTTTACCAAATAACAAGTTGCAACTTTATCACTCAGTCCAAGTTATTTTTCTCAACCTCTCTAAATATCCACACCATGTTAATCCGATGCTGGTGAACACATCAGTGCACTTGCCCCCACTGCAGCTGGTACACCCACACAGCTTTCTGCTCCTTAATGCTAATTTTTAGATACTGGATAGGCGCATGGCACAGGCAAACCGTTCCAGGATCAGTGCTGTTTTCAAAAATGGATTCTGGTTGCTTTAGGAAAAAACAAAACCATTGTGTTAGAATGCTGCTGGTTATTCTGTCTGAAAAGCAAGGATTGTAGAGATTATGAGAACTGAGTGAGTTTTATATGCTTTCCTATAGAGAATTCCCATATGCTCCTGCAGAACTCAGATGAAAGCTCTGCTGTTTGCTGTAGAATTTAGACATTTTGTCATTCACAAAGTTCTACACATCCCCTGTGCCTTTCGTGTTTGTATATACAGTATGTTAGAAAATCAACTAACTTGATAATTCTCTCAGCTACCAATAAAAATGTAGTATACTCAGCTCTGTTTAACATTTATCATGCTGGGCCCTATTATACACCCGGCGCAATGCGACGCCAGGCACGATGCAAGTGTTTGCACTTATCCTTTTTGATGCATTTATCCTTTTCATGTCCAGCGCCACGGTGTTTAAATAGCAAATTCACTCGCCGCCCCTCTGTTCGCCCATAGGCGTGCTCGTCTGAAAACGAGGTGTGTTCAGGTACATTTTTGACACAATGCTAATTTGAGGCAACTGAAAACGACATTGAGCAATAAAAACCTGGTCTAAAGTCAATAGACCAATTGTCTGTTTGTAAACATACAGGATGTGCACGCAGCTAGGTTGCAGAAAACCAGGGAGCGATAGCGTTTACATATAGAAAATTACATTACAAATCACAAAATCGTTAGATTTCAAAATATTATAGATTATTTATAGACATATATTTATAGATGACTAATTATAGATAATTAGATGTTATTTTCAAAATGTTGTCTGCATATTACAATAGTTTGTTACCCAGTGATAGGGCTGTGCATGACAACCGCACCACCGCAGTGGCAGAGTATCACCTGCGGTGTTCGGCCAAAACACTTTTTTTTTTTTTGTATGTGAATACTGTTTTACATGAATATTACGACACGAGCGAAGCACAAACATTTATTTACAAAATAAATAATAGGTTCGCAATTAAATGTTTCACAGCAGCCATGGAAACATATGGATTCATGCCGAACGAGAGACGTAGGCTTTGTGAGGTGAGCTAAATTTAAGCTTTGCCTGAGTTTTGAGATCTGGTCACCCGATTTTCCACGAATTTAACAATAGGCTTACTCCATTTTATTCTACTGGACATGGAATCTCTTATTTATTTCCCCAAATTGTACTCGGTTACTAATATAACCTCGGTTTCCTTAGATACGGAACGAGTACTGCATCGTATGTCTTTTTAATATAAATAAGACAAGACAAAACAAATTTTTCTCAGATTTTGAAGCCTTTATACAATATACGCAGTGAATGCTGTATGTCAATTGGTCCGAAAAGTTAAAGAGATTGAGCCAATGATGGCTGGGAATGCGCGAGCCAATGGTGAACGAGCCCGCTGAAATGGATGGAGACTCGTGCTATAAAAGCGGCCGTTTCACCAAGGCAAAACGATTGGTTTCAACTGAAGCGACGTCGTGCATAGCACGGCAATCAGAGTTATTTATATTAATAAGACATACGCCGCAGGGGCAGATGATCACGCCCACGAGGAGGCCATGCCTCTCGTGGAGTGTGCTCTGACTCCCAAGGGACATTAAAGGCCCAAAGAGGAGTACGCAAGAGCTATGGTGACTACTATCTATCTAGATAGTCTATGCTTTGTGACCGGAAGACCTTTCGTGAGGCCACCAAAGCAAAAAAAAGAGCTGCTCCGCCTGTCGAAAAGAGGCGGAGCGATCAATATATGTCCTCAGGGCTCTGACAGGGCAGAGAAGGTTCAAATCCTGTTAATCCTGAGAAGGAGGAAGCTTGGAGAGAACTACCATCTGCGCCCCTAAAGGGGGTAGATAGGATTTTTGGAAAATGTAACCATTTTTTTCAGGACGACCTTGGAGTCGTTAAGCCCAAACTCAACACACGAGGGGCTCACAGAGAGCGCCTACAGGTCTCCCACACACTTAACCGATGCCAAGCAAGGGCGTTTTTTAGAGACAGGGGTCAAAGGTCAGCAGTCTGAATTGGTTCAAATGGAGGGCTTTTAAGGCCCCTAAGAACCACAGACAGGTCCCAAGTAGGGACTGTGAAAGGACGAGGAGGAGCCCTCCACAACAAGAACAACAAGATTGTTTCTTCCTATAGACTGCCCTGCTATAGGAGTGTGTGAAGCTGCTATAGCCGCAGCATAGACTTTAAGAGTAGAGGGAGAACGGCCTCTATCTAATAAGTCTTTAAGGAATGACAATATCAGAGATTTTGCGGATGACGTTGTCATGTTGGCCTCCTCAGACCAGGACCTTTAGCGTGCACTGGGATGGTTTGCAGCCAAGTGTGAAGCGGCTGGGATGATAATCAGCACCTCCAAATCCGAGGCCATGGTTCTCAGTCGGAAAAGGGTGGCTTGCCCACTTCAGGTTGGTGGAGATTTTCTGCCTCAGGTGGAGGAGTTCAGGTATCTTGGGGTCTTGTTCACGAGTGAGGGAAGGATGGAACGGGAGATTGACAGGCGGATCAGTGCAGCTTCTGCAGTAATGCGGTCAATGTACCGGTCTGTCGTGGTGAAGAAGGAGCTGAGCTGTAAGGACGAAGCTCTCGATTTACCGGTCAATCTACATTCCTACTCTCACCTATAGTCATGAGCTGTGGGTCATGACCGAAAGGACAAGATCCCAGATACAGGTGGCCGAAATGAACTTTCTCCGCAGGGTGGCTGGACACTCCCTTAGAGATGGTGAGAAGCTTGGTTACTCAGGAGGAGCTCAGAGTAGAGCTGTTGCTCCTCCACATCAAGAGGAGCCAGTTGAGGTGGCTCAGGCATTTATTTCGAATGCTTCGTGGACGCCTTCCCGGGGGGAAGGTGTCCACGCTGGAGGGATTATGTCTCCCGGCTGGCCTGGGAACGCCTCGGGGTTCCCCCGGAAGAGCTGGAGGAAGTGGCTAGGGAGAGGGAAGTCTGGGCATCTCTGCTTAGACTGTTGCCCCCGTGACCCGGCCCTGGATAAGTGGAAGATAATGGATGGATGGATGGAATATCAGAGATATGTCACAGTTCAGAGGGTCGTCACCCTGGGTTTTGCACCAGGAGGTGAAGATGGCCCATTTTGTGGTGTAAAGGCAACTCGTAGACGGAGCTCTGGCCTGAGCGATAGTGCTTAAAACATTCTCAGGGAGGTTTAAGGGCTCCCGTTTAGAAACCACACGTGAAGGTCCCACAGCTCGGGTCTGGGGTGCCAAATTGTCCCTCTCGCTTGGGAGAGGAGGTCCCGTCTCAGAGGGATCGGCCATGGCCTCAGGGGCGATAACCGAGACAGTTCTGAGAACCAGGGTTGGGTCCTCTAAAGAGGAGCCACCAGGAGAACCTTGTATTTGTCCTCCCTGGTTCACTTGATTACCTGGGGAATCAGAGCGATTGGGGAAAAGCATAAAGGAGGAGGCTGGGCCAATCGTGGGCCAGCACATCCCTGGCTTTTGAGAAATATGTTGGGCAATGATGATTGTCTTCTGAGGCAAAGAGGTCGACCTCTGCCTTCCCGAAAACATCCCAAATTTTCTGAACTGAGTGGGGGTGGAGCGACCAATCCTCTGAAGGAAGGTTCCACCCCTACATTCAGTACGGCCTGTATGTGCACTGCTCTCAGTGAGAGTAAATTGCACTGAGCCCACTCTAGGATGGTTTTCACCAGAGTGAAGAGAGGCCACCCTGGTGATTTATGTAGGACACCACCATCATGTTGTCTGATCTGACTAAGACCTGGTGACCCACCAGAAGGTGAAGAAAGACCTGGAGAGCTCAATATACTGCCATCATTTCTACGCGGTTGATATGTAGCTCACTTTCCAGGCTGCTCCAAGCCCCGAAAGGCTGGGTGGTTGTCGCACAGAGCTCCCCAACCTGTCTTGGAGGCGTCTGTGAAAACAACTTTCCTCTTGTCCATAGGACCCTCGTTTTCAGCCAGAACTGCAGAGGGAGCATGTGAAGCAACCCCATCTGCAGAGCTGGAGATGCAGAGCTCATAAGGCCTAGCATTTCCTGAAACTTTGAGCGATAGAATAACCCTGGGTGTAAACGTTTGCATGAGCTGCTGTATGGCCAGAGTCTAAAATTATCCACAGGAACGATACACATTGGCTGGGTGATAATGAGCTCTTTGCAAAATTGACCCTGAGACCCAAGCACTCTAAGTGGTTGAGAATAACGGATCTGTGGAATATTAGTTCCGCCTCTGACTGGGCCAGAACGAGCCAGTCGTCAAGGTAGTTTAGAATGCGCACTCCCATCTGTCTCAGAGGGGAGAGGGCTGCATCCATGCACTTCATGAAAGTGCGGGGGGGCCAGAGATAGGCCGAATGGCATTACCGTGTATTGATATGCCACTCCCTCGAAGGTGAATTTCAAGAATCGCCTGTGATGGGGGGCTATCTGGATATGAAAGTAAGCATCTTTCAGATCCAGGGTAAAGAACCAGTCTCCCAAACATATTTGCAGGAAGATCTGCTTCAGAGTGATCATTCTGAATGAGCGCTTTTATTAGGGCCCTGTTCAGATGTATGAGATTGAGGATAGGTCTTAGACTGCCATCCTTTCTGGGGACGAGGAAGTACCTGCTGTAAAAGCCTGACTCGCTCATCGGTGAGGGAACTATTTCTATAGCTCCTTTTGCCAGCATGATGTTCACCTCGGAACGCAGGACATGTGCATCCTTTCTTTCCACAGAGGTTTTGACCACGCCATTGAATGACGGGGGTCTTTGAGGGAAATGGAGTACATAACCTTGTTTTATTATGTTCAGAACCCAGGCTCAGCGAAGCCATCAACGGCGGGTCCGAAGAGACCAGTGGAGGAGACTGGTGAGTCAAGGAAAACAGCCTTATCCACATCCTTGATCTCGGTCAAGTTCAGCCACAAGTGGTGCTCCAACACTACCAAGCTGGCCATCGAACGTCCAGTGGCTTGTGCTGCCATCTTCGTGGTGCACAGAGCCAGATCCATGGCGCTGCGCAGCTCTCTGAAGGTGGCAGAATCGTGTCCAGCCTCATCCAAGTCCTTTAGTAGCTTTGCTTGATACACTTGGAGAATCGCCATAGAGTGTAAAGCAGCTGCTGCCTGGCCGTTGGAGGTGTAAGCACATCTTTGTGGAGAGAATGAGTCATGCGGGGACTGAGCCAACGTGATATTGCTCTCGTCCGAGCACTGAGATCCTCTGCCCCGCTGTTTTTTCCTCGCGGGTTCCCGGGAGGAAAGAAACGGGAGGGCACAAGGGACGGGGTCGCGTTCTGAAAAGAACGCTATCCGTGAGTGCAGAGAGGCAAAGCAGAGAGGCGAAAATTTGCAGCTTGTGGGCGAAGCGCTGATCCGGCAGTAACACAGCGGCGTGAGAAAAGGGCTGCTTGAGATTGGTGATCTGATGTGGCGGATGTAGAGCGGGCAATCAACACTGCATGAGAGCGGTAGTCTGAGCGGCGAGCTGAAGAGCTGAGAGTGCTGCGGCTGCTTGAAGCGGTGGCTGCGCGGGTGTGAGCTGCTTGAGAGTGGCGAGCAGGGAGGCAGGCTGATCAACTGCACGAAGGCGCGAAGATCAGCGGTGAGTCCAGCTGCTTGCAGGTGATGGCGGCTTCAATCCGAGTTCCATAGAAGAGATGTTATCTGCATCTGAAGGAGAATTAATCAATTTGCCATGGAGCACGAGTCTCCGCCCATTTCAGTGGGCTTGAGCGGGCTCGCTCACCATTGGCTCGCGCGTTCCACACCGTCATTGGTTCAAAATCTTTAACTTTTTGAACCAATCAACGTGCAGTATTCACTGCGTGATTGTATAAAGGCTTCAGAATCTGAGCAAAAGGAGTATATATTAATAAGACATACAAAGCAGTACTCGTGTGGTATCAAAAGGGAACTTAATTTAGCCTACTTCTCTCACAACCCCACAAAAAACCCAACATAACAGAAACTCTTCTGAATTAGCATAGCTAAACATTAAAGCATAGCTAAACATTAAACACTACTAAATCTCCCACTTAAATAAATAAATAAATAAATATGTATAAATTAACACTTAATTTTAGCATTTACTCTCCCTTTCGAGTGTCATGGCAAATCATGCTGGGAAATCAAAATTCCAGCCCAGTGTAAGTTTGTCTAAATTAAAAGAAACAAGTTTATAAAACACAAAACAATAAAAAAAATTAAATTACTTAAAATGTGTCAGTTTTGTGAACTCAAAATAAAAAGTAAGTTCTATACACTCATACAACTAATCAGTTTTATTTAAGTTTACCCTACTCAAACCAATTAATTATTTTGAACATTAGGGTTTACAGTGTATTTTGCAATTCTTACTTCTGCCTTCTTTTACTTTCATGTGGTTGCTGTATAAAGATTTCTAACAATCAATGACCCTTCCTCTAAACTTTACCCTGATTCTAACCCTGATGAAAAGATAAAGGGAAGGCATTGGACAGTCTCAGTGACTCCACTACAAAGCACCACTCTGACCGAGCAATTATCTCTGCAGTCTAATCACAGATGGCTTAATTGTTTAATTAATCTGTGCTTCTCAGTCCTCTAAAGGCTGCTTATCTCTGAGGAATATCATTAGAGTATAAGCTGGGCCAAACATTAGCTGATAAATTGGACATAAACTAAGTGTGCAGGACAATCCCCAGTGATCCATGTGATGTGGACTACGCTTTTCTGGTTGGAATGAGAGTCATTCCGGAATGCCTTAACTCAGTGATACTTCCTTCCATAGCATCTAACAAAATAATTTATTTATTTACTGCAATAATAAACCATATTATCTGAAATAGAATTTTCCCAGGATGTAAAATATTTTACAAAAGAACAGTAGCTCACTAATAGGGATTGGTATCGAGAACCACTTGGTTCCAAATTTCACAACCAGTGATTTGATAAGAAATGCGCATTTCGATTCCGCTTCTCATTTCCTGTGTGCGCATTTTAATGTCATTTTAAACCATTCAAGCTCAAAAGACTCGTGCACAGTTTTCTGTGCTCTGCACACATCCAAAACTATGCACACAGAAAATGTGATTTTAATGTGATTTTAAACCATTAGAGACTCGACTTGCTGCAGACACACACACATGCTGCACACAAACACACACACATGTGCACAGAACGGCTTCTCATAGTGAATAGCGCATGATAAGGAACCATGTTCTCATCCCTGTCTTTTTGTACAGCACACGAACGGACAAATAAACACAAAAATATGTCAAAATATTCTCGTAAACACAGTCGGTTATTTAAGACAGTTGAAAAGAAAAGATGAAAAAGCATTTTCCTGATGTCGTCTCTATGATAACGTTAATCAAACAAAAGAACAAGTGAACAAGAAAATTCACTTGCAGGTCTAGACAGAATAATATTTGTGACTATATTTGTAATGTATAGCCTATATTTTATTAATAAAGTGCAGTGTTATTTTACATTTGATTACAGTTTCTGTACCTGAACACCTGAAAATTTTCATTTCAATCGTATATTTATGCAATAGCTAATTTGTTTATTTGTTAAACAATGCTTGAAAAGTATATTAGTAGTTCTTTTTGCTATGGTATATGCAAACGTTTTTTGTGCAAGTGCTCTTTAGGCTGTTGATTTTTGTTCATGGTTTTCAGCTACAATGAAATGCTTTGCAATAAGAATAAATGTTAATGATATCGACTTTTTTTTTTTTTTTTACAAACCCGATTCCAAAAAAGTTGGGACACTGTACAAATTTGAATAAAAAAGGAATGCAATAATTTACAAATCTCATAAACTTATATTTTATTCACAATAGAATATAGATAACATATCAAATGTTGAAAGTGAGACATTTTGAAATGTCATGCCAAATATTGGCTCATTTTGGATTTCATGAGAGCTACACATTCCAAAAAAGTTGGGACAGGTAGCAATAAAAGGCTGGAAAAGTTAAATGTACATATGAGGAACAGCTGGAGGACCAATTTGCAACTTATTAGGTCAATTGGCAACATGATTGGGTATAAAAAGAGCCTCTCAGAGTGGCAGTGTCTCTCAGAAGTCAAGATGGGCAGAGGATCACCAATTCCCCCAATGCTGCGGCCAAAAATAGTGGAGCAATATCAGAAAGGAGTTTCTCTGAGAAAAATTGCAAGAGTTTGAAGTTATCATCATCTACAGTGCATAATATCATCCAAAGATTCAGAGAATCTGGAACAATCTCTGTGCGTAAGGGTCAAGGCCAGAAAACCATACTGGATGCCCGTGATCTTTGGCCCTTAGACGGCACTGCATCACATACAGGAATGCTACAGTAATGGAAATCACAACATGGGCTCAGGAATACTTCCAGAAAACATTGTCAGTGAACACAATCCACCGTGCCATTCGCCGTTGCCAGCTAAAACTCTATAGGTCAAAATAGAAGCCATATCAAAAACATGATCCAGAAGTCCATTTAAAATGGACTGTGGCAAAGTGGAAAACTGTTCTGTGGCCAGACGAATCAAAATTTGAAGTTCTTTTTGGAAAACTGGGACGCCATGTCATCCGGACTAAAGAGGACAAGGACAACCCAAGTTGTTATCAGCGCTCAGTTCAGAAGCCTGTATCTCTGATGGTATGGGGTTGCATGAGTGCATGTGGCATGGGCAGCTTACACATCTGGAAAGGCACCATCAATGCTGAAAGGTATATCCAAGTTCTAGAACAACATATGCTCCCATCCAGATGTCGTCTCTTTCAGGGAAGACCTTGCATTTTCCAACATGACAATGCCAGACCACATACTGCATCAATTACAACATCATGGCTGCGTAGAAGAAGGATCCGGGTACTGAAATGGCCAGCCTGTAGTCCAGATCTTTCACCCATAGAAAACATTTGGCGCATCATAAAGAGGAAGATGTGACAAAGAAGACCTAAGACAGTTGAGCAACTAGAAGCCTGTATTAGACAAGAATGGGACAACATTCCTATTCCTAAACTTGAGCAACTTGTCTCCTCAGTCCCCAGACGTTTGCAGACTGTTATAAAAAGAAGAGGGGATGCCACACAGTGGGAAACATGGCCTTGTCCCAACTTTTTTGAGATGTGCTGATGCCATGAAATTTAAAATCAACTTATTTTTCCCTTAAAATTATACATTTTCTCACTTTAAACATTTGATATGTCATCTATGTTGTATTCTGAATAAAATATTGAAATTTGAAACTTCCACATCATTGCATTCTGTTTTTATTCACAATTTGTACAGTGTCCCAACTTTTTTGGAATCGGGTTTGTACCTTATTGGAATCGAAAATAGGAATCGATAAGAATCGGAACCAGAATCATTAAAATTCAAACGATACCCAATAGGGGTGTAACGGTATACGTATTCGTACCGAACCGTTTCGGTACAGGGCTTTCGGTTCAGTGCACGTGTGTACTGAACGGTTCCGAATGCAATCTTTAACAGGTAACAGTCGGCTTATTTTAAGCGCGGAACACACTTCAATCCGAGTTCCCACGTGAACATATTAAGTATTCAGTGCATTTTATCATGAAATTCAAACGATAATGCTGTTTTGTCGCTCTTTAATGTGACGTGACTGATCTCTTCATAAAGAATAAACATGAATTAATATCTCTTAAGGTATGTTGAGGATACATTACAACTTACTGAAATGTATCATACGTCGTGCTCAATCGTTGTTTCAACCGTGGAAAGACAATAAAACAGATTGTAAACATTTACCTCAGAAGTCATTCAGTCATTCAAATCAACATTTTTTTTTTTGTGTGCTGATAATGCAAAACAAATGCTAAACAGCAACATTTTCACTTGTAGTAAAAACCCAGAGTAACATTGTCTTGCTGAAATTACTTTTTGTTTTCCATTCTTAACCGCAGTAAAAAGAAACAAACTATGCTCTGAGGGGAAATAACTTTAACTTGTACGATCAATGAAAAGCTGCTGACGAGGTCCAAATGGGTACACTGATTAAATCAATACATCGATGAGTATTTTCCAGATTGGATCAGACAGAGAGTATGGATCTCTCAGGAGAAACCTCAGGAGAATCAAACAGATGCGTATAAGAATTCATTTGGGCTTGTTTGGTCCTTTGAGATGAGTAAATTAGTTTAAAAAAGGCCCTGACACAGCACAGTTGTGTCTTGAGGGCAGTTTCCCTAAATTGTGGGAAGAAGGGAGATTAGCACATATAGCTCAGGTCGTAACTAAAGGAACAAGCTGGCAGGGATGGCATGCAACTGGGAAGACATTTACGGGTATTAGAGGCATCAGAAATTTAAGCACGGCTACAAAACAACAGCCGACTGTGAAGGATGCTACGTTCACACCACTGTAATCCAATTAAATGTGCTGTGATGTGTGTGTTGAGAGAGAGAGACAGTCTAAACCTGTCTGCAAAGACTATCTATCTATCTATCTATCTATCTATCTATCTTGACAAACTCTCCTTTTGTAGTTTCCATTGTTTTTCTGCTTTCGCAATGTTTCATCATGGTCAATTTGTCGTGCCCTACAGTTAACATTTAGAGGAAACCTCTGTCATTTTGCCATTCCCCATTCAAAAAAACCCTAACAAACACTGACAGGCAGACATATAATGAAAATTTAACATGCGTCTGAGAGAAAGGAAAATGCTTCCTCCTGTCAGATTCTCTAACAATACAAAGCAACTGCTCGTCTCACCATTATATCTTTTCCTTTTAGCAAACCCATCCATGCTCCACCCTCATGTCAGAAAGCCATGAGCAAACCCTTGAGGGTGTTTGGGAAGCCTTTAAATTTTTATGAAGAGCTAAGCTCTGCAATCTCTTGTGATCCAAAACAAACTCACGAAAGACAAGCAAGGAAACATCTCTGCCTTGTCTGGTGTAAAGCATGCAAAGACTGGATGGACTATGCCTGTTCTTCCTAAAATGTTTCACATATAAACATGAAAAAGCCCAGATCTGCTTCTCCAAATGCTTTTCTGACAGGCAGGAAAGGTATTAGGAGTATTTTTTGTAACTAGCTGCTTTGTATACATTATCAAATATGATCAAAGATTTTAATTTCTAGCTACTTTACTGTCAGATATACGGCTGAAAATTCTGAAATCTGTTGTTTTCTCTCATTAGAGGCATTTATTATTATTATGTGGTGAGGATAAGTTACCATACTTGACGCTCTATGGCCGGGATTCACAGACAGGGCCTAGTTTAATTGGGACATTTAAGTAGCTTTTATAAACGTTCCTTAGAAAAAAAAAAAAAAACATTACTGGTGTGCATCTTGAGACAAAACTATGGCACTGACATATTTTAAGATATGCCAACGCAAGTTGCTTCAGTTAAAACAGCTCAAACATGCATTTTAGTCTGGAACTAGGCTTAAGCCTGTGAAACCAGGAGTATACTAATAACATGAAAATAGTATTAAAAAAGTAATTTAATTGAAATATATATTTGTGAAAATAGCATATTTTTGATAGCTGCTATAGACTAAGTTTAAATAACAATAGATTCTATTTACACTAAGCGAAAATAGCAGTAGGCCTATTTTCTTTGCAATAAATGTGAATAGTAGTTAGACGCTATTTATACTTATAAATAGTGGCAGATACTATTTGCACCTCAATGTTGTTGTACATTAAATGATATGCAATAATAACATGATTATGTAAATGATTATATTTATTACAATTATTAAATGGATGCCGCCTTATTGGGACAATAAAGCTCTCCCTACACCCCTAATCCTAACACTTTATTATTAAACATGTTAGATACCTTATTTCCTTTTCAAATATTTTCTTAATTTTTATTGAAAATAAATGCCTTCCAATCTGGTATGTGATGGGAGTAGAGCTAAAGTTCGGCAAAAGGCAGATTCAAACTCCGGTCGGTTTATGTCAAAACTTTGTCACGTGCCTTACCCCTACACTATTGGTACTGTTGATGATCCAGTGTCTGGCTCAATCAGGCGTCATGGGCGGAGTTAGTGTAAATAGACTCTGCCAGCAAGGTGGGCTATTTGCACTGTATTGTTTTTATAGTCCTTGATAATAAAAAAATCAGATGCATAAACAACATTCAAAGCATCCTGCAAAGCAAATTCTGCTCTAAATTCAGCCATATCTGTATGCTTCTGTACAACAGATAGCATTTTCTTTTTAATCTCTCAGTCTTACCTGAATGTATTCCCAAAAGCCTGTCTCCAGTTTAACCTTTTAGTTTAATAGATAATAACAACCCATAGTCTCCCTGTTGTTTGTAACACATACACACGCAGATACAGCTTTCTATCATCCATGTCAACAAACTCGCTGGTCTATGGAAAGACTTTTTAATTCAGTAGCAGCGATAATTACGGGAAAGAATAAGCCATGAGTGAGTTCATCTTGTGAGTCATTTTTGGGGTTAAGAGCTGTTCTCCGTGACATATGAAGACGCTGTGGCAGTGATGTAGAGCATCGGTGTGAGAGTTTAATATGCTAGGCACGTTGAGTTACTCTCCTCTCCATGAACTTATAGAAGATACTTCAAAGCCATGCTTTTGTCATGTCTAAAGAATGTCATCTATGTGAGATGGGATCAAAGTTTCTGTTTTGTGTGTCTGCAGCTCTGTTCCACAACCTTGCGAGCTTCTAATGCAGCATCCTAAACAGTATGGAGCCTCAAACGTGACCAATTTGGAGCACTCTACCCATGTGCCACACAAATAGTTTGTTTCACATGAAGCGTATGGTAGATTACACTCAGAATTGACTCACTGGAGACATTAGCATGATATTCTAAGCATGAAAACTTAGTAAAATAATATTTTTCTAATTACATTAATTACTATGTAATAACTATATAGTAACTATATAATAACTATTTTGATACTTTGCCAAATTGAATGTGGGTCTGGAGCACATAGTGCCTTTTATAAGCAGTTTACTAGGTTTTCTAATTGGATATTATTCTTACTGTACATTGGCTGGAAGTGTGAAGTGTGATATACTTTTTCGGTGATATGTCTCTCTCTGTGTACATTGTCACTACTGTAAGTGCTACAAAGTAACATTTTACTCTATTTTTGGATCATTTTAGTAAAATTTTATTTCAAAATTATATTAGATCCAAACACAAAGGGTTTCTACTTACAAAAGTTTGTCTGATAATGCATTAAAACAATTGTTTAGTAATTTTTAGCCGTTAGATTTTGATTAGACTGTTAGCAGGGCTTGACATTAGCTTTTTTGCTCACTAGCCACTGTGGCTACTGGTTTTCTAAAGCTACTAGCCACTCAGCATTTTTACAGGCCTCAATTTTGACATTGATACTATGGGGAAAATGGTATAATTTGGCAGCAGGTATATTAGGCTGTTGTCACATATTGTCACGACCTGATGCACGGATCTATTGTACTGTTACACATGCTTTTTCTTTCTCAACTGTTTGCTTTCACTTAAAACATAACTGAACGTCATTTTGACATTATTTTGTGTGTATTTGACTTTATTAAGTGCAATAAGCAGTGAAAAAGAACTTGATTTAGCACTGAAAGGCGGCTTTATGTGTGCACATTTTGAGTTTGAGCACAAAATCTGCGGGAATGAGTAAAATTATGCAAAATACGTGCAATCCCACACCAAAATTCAAGCCCTGTAACACCAACAATATTCATCCGGAGCAAATTAAACAAGTGAGTGAGGGGAGGCGGGTTTGTGTGTCAGCTCGCTGTCAGAGAGATGAGAGAGCAAGAAAGCGCAGCTGGTATTATGTATCTATTCTGAGTATTGAATATATATTGAAAACTATATTTTTTTACAACACTACATTGCACTTGTATTTATTACAAATACATTACAATTGTATTTATTACAAATACATTACAATTGTATTTATTACATATAAAATTCAATCAGCCAAAGTAGCTAGTAGGAGTGATGGCGTTACACGCTACTGCTGAAATGTATTTGACGGGATGGTTGGTGTCAATGTCAAGCCCTGACTGTTAATCAAAAATTTATTTAAATGCATAAACAGATAAATATATAAATAATAAACTAACATTATATAACTGTAAATCAAACACCAATTTATGTTTTCCCAAACAGGCAAAATGTGTACCTTTAACATGAGGCATTTAAAAAATCCATTTTCGAATCATACAGGCCAATCATTTAAACTTTAGATGTAAATGTGACAATATTCACGTCCAACAATGCAAAACAGTATGGTACATTCAGCATTTCCAATAATGGCAAACTATTCTTGCTAAAGAGCACTGGTAGTTTCAGTAATGAGCTCTGATTTGATATAAACCACATAAGCAGCTTTTATGAGCCTGGGCTTTGATGGAGTTGACTTCTGCTGGTCTCAACACTCAGTCACGGCAAAGCCAGACAGCGTAAGCCACCAGACACCCTGTAAATCTATTAGATTTATTATCTGCTCACGAAGTAAATCTGACCTTCTCCCTTTGTCCGTTGTCTATTTTTCCTTCTTCCTCACCCACTCTCAACTTCACTGTTTTTTTTTTTTGTTTTGTTTTGTTTTTACCACTGTATTTTTTGGAAGATGCTTTGCTTGATACCAATTAGTCTGTTCCATAATCTTCATGTCCTGAATGATGCCCAAGGGCCACAATGACAAAATAAGCAAGAGGAATCCAGGATAAGAGGTCTGGAGAACTTATCACACACTTTGTTATTCTTAGTCCTTCAAGTACTCTTTTTTTTAATGTTTTGCCATCCATAAAATTGCTTACAGTACTGTAGGTGCACTGAGCAATAAATATTTGATAATCATTCTATGATGAGACATTGCTAAAAGCATGACGATCCACTGTTTTTGGAGACGTGTGCGGGCCAGTAAACACACCTGTATTTGCTAAGTCCCAAATCTGTTTGTCTTATGTAATGCACCATTAAGCGATGTAATCTTATTTGAGAGACTAGGTCACTCGCTTATAATCAAGGGTTTGAAAGGTTGGACCCTGATGGGTCCTGTGCAATTTCATTACAACCATGGAAATGAAAAACTGGAGACAAGGTTAAATTGATCCCCAGAGACATTAGCCCAAATGAACCCTGGCTTACAAACTCAAAACCCCTCTCATAGACCAACAAACTGAATGTTACTTATAAAGTAAAGATTTTTTCTGTCACCTCCTAATAGTGTTGCTCGCACCAATTTCCTTTTTATCCCCTTGAGCTCCCTTGAGGCAACATGCATGGACAGTCCAAACCCTGTCTACTTGCCTCCCTTTGGTTTCCAAATCAAAACAGCACCAGGAGTGTATAAACCGTTGGTCACACTCCTCAGCCCTCAGAGATGGACAGATATTAAAGTATCTGCACACACATCCAATGTCTGTTTAAAGACACGAGGCAGCATGAAAACAGTACTAAAATATGCCACTAACCCATCTCAAACCCTCATATCCCTTATTACTATTCATAATTTCTTTTTTTTTTTCTTTTTTTCTGAACTTAGAAACAGCACATTCTAACAGATATACACTCACCTAAAGGATTATTAGGAACACCTGTTCAATTTCTCATTAATGCAATTATCTCAACCAATCACATGGCAGTTGCTTCAATGCATTTAGGGGTGTGGTCCTGGTCAAGACAATCTCCTGAACTCCAAACTGAATACCAGAATGGGAAAGAAAGGTGATTTAAGCAATTTTGAGCGTGGCATGGTTGTTGGTGCCAAACGGGCCGGTCTGAGTATTTCACAATCTGCTAAGTAACTGGGATTTTCACTCACAACCATTTCTAGGGTTTACAAA
The DNA here is from genome assembly GCA_018749465.1 of Paracanthobrama guichenoti. NCBI lineage: Eukaryota > Metazoa > Chordata > Actinopteri > Cypriniformes > Gobionidae > Paracanthobrama > Paracanthobrama guichenoti. The sequence goes on from CM031943.1 coordinate 8,563,388, forward strand.
GAATGGTGTGAAAAGGGAAAAACATCCAGTATGCGGCAGTCCTGTGGGCGAAAATGCCTTGTTGATGCTAGAGGTCAGAGGAGAATGGGCCGACTGATTCAAGCTGATAGAAGAACAACTTTGACTGAAATAACCACTCGTTACAACCGAGGTATGCAGCAAAGCATTTGTGAAGCCACAACACACACAACCTTGAGGTGGATGGGCTACAACAGCAGAAGACCCCACTGGGTACCACTCATCTCCACTACAAATAGGAAAAAGAGGCTACAATTTGCACAAGCTCAAAGACTGGAAAAATGTTGCCTGGTCTGATGTCTCAATTTCTGTTGAGACATTCAGATGGTAGAGTCAGAATTTGGCGTAAACAGAATGAGAACATGGATCCATCATGCCTTGTTACCACTGTGAAGACTGGTGGTGGTGGTGTAATGGTGTGGGGGATGTTTTCTTGGCACACTTTAGGCCCCTTAGTGCCAATTGGGCATTGTTTAAATGCCACGGCCTACATGAGCATTGTTTCTGACCATGTCCATCCCTTTATGACCACCATGTACCCATTCTCTGATGGCTACTTCCAGCAGGATAATGCACCATGTCACAAAGCTTGAATCATTTCAAATTGGTTTCTTGAACATGACAATGAGTTCACTGTACTAAAATGGCCCCCACAGTCACCAGATCTCAACCCAATAGAGCACCTTTGGGATGTGGTGGAACGGGAGCTTCGTGCCCTGGATGTGCATCCCACAAATCTCCATCAACTGCAAGACGCTATCCTATCAATATGGGCCAACATTTCTAAAGAATGCTTTCAGCACCTTGTTGAATCAATGCCACGTAGAATTAAGGCAGTTCTGAAGACGAAAGGGGGTCAAACACAGTATTAGTATGGTGTTCCTAATAATCCTTTAGGTGAGTGTATATATCAAGAGAATAGTGAACATAAATTGAAGAAATTAAAAAAGGTGGGGGAATGAATAGAGAACTAGAGCAGAAACTCAAGTCCTTAAGTCACAGAAACTAACCAATAAATTAACAGAATTATATATGTATATGATTGTATGCACATTTATACCATCTCCTATGTGGTTTGTTCGTCATTGTTATGTAATATTCTTAAAATTGGAATCCTTCTTGCCTTATTCGACTTGAGTCTAAAGGCCGGTTCACACCATGAACGATAATTATAAAGATAACTATATTAGTGTCCACACCAGCAGATGATATCATTCTGTTTATTCTAAGCGCATTCTTGTCCGCCCCTTAAACACTTGAGCTTGTTACACTGGAATGGATTCTGATTGGCTGTCGATGGTTTTTGCATTCATTAGCTGGAAAAAAATCTTTCTGAAAGTGATTCCAGTGATGATGATTAGTTTCTCTGTGCCGTTATCGTTATAGCTGTGGTGCGAACTACAATATTGAGAAAGATTTTTAGAATTATATTGCTATCTTTATAGTTATTGTCCTTGGTGTGAATGGGACTTAGGGGAGTAAGTTATTTATTCCATTCCATAAATCTCTTGGACTCTTTGGACCCACTGTTCATGTTCAGGGCTCTTAATCATAATTTCTGAACTTAAATGGTCATGAATGCTTTAGAATACAGACCTAAGATTGGAAAGCACTTCAAAAAATTCTAAGTGTACATTTGTTTACTGTAAAGCAAATGTACTGAACTAAACATGTTTTTAATTTATAACATATATATCACAAAATAATTTGGACTCTAAAACTGCTAGAAAATGAAATCCATAAGTCTAACCTAGTTGAGATCACAAAATTTGAGCCTGTTAAAAGGTTTTAAATACCATTTCCATGGTAAAGCAATGTCTAATTTGAAAAAAAAATTGCATGATATAATTTGATGATTACTAAAATATGGGTCCTGCTACTGGGACATTGACAGTTAACAGGCTATAACATTTTATAACATCATTTCTGCATTAATAATATCTGTACAAAAGTACCTTTTGTGATGATACTTCAGTTGCAGCTTCTGTGCTGCTGTTTAAAGTTGATATTTCACACTAATACATGCCAAAAAGAATGATCTTTGTTTACATAGTCATTACAGTCTAAAAAGATGAACTCAAACTCAAACATTGCCACATTATGCTCTTTTAAGATAACTCTTTTAAGATGATGGAACCCAAATACACACAACACACACAATTACAATACAATCTAATGGCATTAGACCCTATTAACTAAATGGAACATATAAGTTACAACAGCTATCATTTGAATCCTTGGTGACAATTGCCTGTGAAATATTACTAGCTTCCCCAAATCATTAATAATAAGCAATAAAAACGCTTCATTTACTTTACAGACCTAACTGTGTTGCTCACACCAATTTATTTTCCCTCAGCTCCCTTGAGGCGATGAGCATGGACAATCCATTGGGACAAAAGCTGTCTACTTCCTAACCTCTGTTTCCACACATAACAGCGCCTGGAACGAGTGTATAAATCTTTGATCACACTCTTCAGAGAGCAGCACCAGCGAGTATCAATAATTATCCTGTAGCCAGCAGTGCCTATAGCTCCTTGGCAAGTCTTAGATGCATTTCTGTTTTACATAACCAGTATAATCTGGTATTTTGACTAGATTACAGATTGATGATCAGTTTGACCAATATTTGCCCTGATAATCACTCAGTCTACGGATAAATGATTGCATTTGGATGGTCACTAATATGGAAAATCACCTAACAACAATATTCACAAGAGCAACTAATTGAATGTATTGTTTGGGAAATTACTTAACTTCTTAAATAACAGACATTCATCCTCAAGTGAGAATTGTGTAGTTTAATATTCAGATAGCCCTTAAAATAAATCTGCCCCATCTAGTCCACAAATCAACATTGAATAAAAATAATGGAAATAATAATAATAATAATAATAATAATAATAATAATAATAATAATAATAATAATAATGACATTATTCAGAAGGCATATTATTTTTGTTGTTGCATTGATAATTGTGTTAAAAGAAAATAATAGTTAAAAATCTGTAATGCATATCGGTTATTGGACACGTCCCAAATCAACTTTGAATAAATATAATGGAAATAATAATATTCACAAAGCATAGTAATTTTTGTAGTTGCATTATGATAATTATGTCAAAAAGTAGAAAAAAATTGTTAAAAATCTGTAATGCATATCGGTTATCGGACAAATCACAAATCAACTTTGCTCAAATATAATGGATAATAATAATAATAATAATAATAATAATAATAATAATAATATTCAGAAAGCGTTAATTTTGTAGTTGTATTACGATAATTGTGTGCCAAAAAGCAGAAGAAAATAATAGTTAAAAATCTGTAATGCATATCGGTTATTGGACACATCACAAATGAACTTTGATTAACTATAATGGAAAGAATAATAATAATAATATTCACAAAGCATATTCATTTTGTAGTTGTATTATGATAATTATATGTCAAAAACTAGAAAAAATGATAGTTACAAATCTGTAATGCATATCGGTTATTGGACACATCACAATCAACTTTGAATAAATATAATGGAAATAATAATAGTAATTTTATTTTATTCAGAAGGCATATTCATTTTGTAGTTGTATTATGATAATTATGTGTCAAAAAGTAGAATAAAATAATATATGTAATGCATCAAAAACAATCTGTATTGCCATCGTCATTAAAAAGCAATATTGTGAGATCTCGAAGTTGAACTCAGACCAATAATGTTATCTTTATCGTTTAAGATGATGAAAGCCCTATACATCATTACAAGGTCATATCTAAGTTGTTAGAAGACCCTTTAAGTAAACAGAACATGAATGTTGTGATAACTCTTATCGAATGAATTAGTCTCAATTGGCTGTCTAATCTGTTCAAGTCCTCTGCATGAAAACGCTTCATTTACTTTACAGACCAGTTGTGTGATATGTCCATTCTTGTTGATCGCGCGCACGCACTGACACTTGCAGATGTAGGTACGAAGGCGCTTGTGCGCTTTCACTTTTGCGACGCATCAAATGATGCTCGACAAAAGACGCTTTAGAACTTCAATGCGAATGCAACCCCCGTATCGTTTCGCTTACCTGATGCGCCTTACAATGTGGATATTCAATCGCCCCTCGTATTAAACAAGGGGTCTCTGAGGAGGGTGTTCCGTGGTCCTCTTATGTGGCAGGGGAGCCTGGAATACTATTTATCATTGGCGTCCTCACGAGATCCTAATATTCCCCATTTAGAGCCAGTGGAACGCGTGCGGCGAATGCACAAGCCTCTTGTCTTTCCTCTGTTTTCCCTTCTCACCCTCTCACACATGCATTAACACGCACAGCACACACGCCCCAGTGGGCTCTCCACGCGTAAACGCCATGAGGAGCATCCCTGACTCCAATGCGCATTTCCTCGCTCCTATACGCGCGGCTTATTTCAGTGCGCGCAAACCAGCGCAGTTCTTACGGCACAGAAATAATAAGGTTTGGGCAGCAGAAAGGCTGTTTAACTCACATTTCCAACGGACGCTAGATACAGGTGGTTTTGTAAATCTCCGACGTCTTCCTCCAAAAGTGCGGAGCGAGGAATATTTCAAAAGAACAAGTGCGTCTCGCGCTCGTATGGCGGCATCTTGTCTTCATATTGAGCTTCGCGGCAGCAGCAGCAAAGATTCCAGCGTTCGCGCGCTGCGGTTGTCATGGTGTCAGACTGAGGGATGCTGCTGTGGCGCTTGATTCGTGACATCACACAACCGTTAGAATTGCTATAAGTTTTCTTTTATTGGTTAACACTTACGGGGTTTCCTTTCTTATAATTTAACTCGCTGCAATATTATAAACATTCTAATTGGAATTATTCTGTTAGGAACCTCATCATTCCAAATCCTTATGCATTTTCTTCTGTCAAACAAAAAAGAAAATGTTCTGAAGAATGTTTTGCTGCTTTTTTCCATTCCACAAAAGCATGTCATAACTAGGGGCTTATTACCAGTCAAATGATCACCAAAAAAGTAGTTCTTATGTATATTGTTCATGACAATTAAAGCCATATAGACTATAAAAAATAATAATTCGATTACAAAAATACTCTAAAATACTACATTAACTGTAAGTTATCTTACCATATATGGTCAAATATTTTACAAATTCAAATGTACTTTAAAATGATGTATTATTTAATGCAGTCTGTAGGTTTTTGTCACCATCTCTGTTTGAAACCTGCAATTGCAGTTATTTGCGGAATTATCATCTTTACGTGGGTTGTGCATCGGCATGGCTCCTCAGCGCGGAAGAATCTAATGTTTTGAGGAGTTTGTGTGGCTGGCTGTGGTGTTAATACTGTACTTCAGAATCACAGATTCTATGTCTTGGAAGTATGACCAAAATTAGAATTTTCCCTGCAAAATGTCTGCCACTTTTGTTCTGACCAACTAAGAAAAAAAGGCAATTACAATAAACCGCGCTACCAACAGTGATTGAATCTAATGATCGCTTAGCTCATGCCACATCAAACCGTGCAAATTATTATTATTGTTATACTTTGTTCTCAAATTGTTTATTCTAACAATATCAGCATTGCATCACTATGTGTATTTAGTGTGTATTAGTGTTACCTGTAGATTTAATTTTCTGTACAGTCTAATCTTTTGACTACAGGTGAATCTCCAGTTGTCATGGATGATTGTTGTTTGGACCTTGATATGATACGTTTAATTATTCCAGCTGCTGTGAGAAAAGGATATAAATGATCCACCACCTGCAGCATCCTCACATGCGATATAGCCTACTAGCCGGACTCCTTCTTTATGTATACAGACATGACGCAAAGACGAGCAACGCCAAGCTTGAATGTCCCACAGAAAGCTACCAGTACCACTCAGATTATAACACATTATTACAAGCTTACTGCTGTGAATCGGGCTAAGGTAAGGAGATAGTTTTGAACACTGGCTGGTTATATACTTGCTCAAAAAGATGCCAAACTCCAAAAAGGAGACATTTGCATCATAATAGAAGTCCATATGACTTGTGCTATATTCTAAGAATTCATATTGTTATTCACACAAAATTTTGCTGTAGTTATAAGATCTGCAAATTCAGACTTGTTGAATTGTGATCATCCTGTTTGATTATGTGATGAATGCCATCAACAAATAAATGTTTACTGCTAAATATCTCTTCACTTTGACTTGCCTGTAATTGGGAGCAGAATCGGAGAAGTAGCAGCACCCATTCTCACTCTCAAAATGTGTGAGTCAGTGATGTGTTTGGACAGAGCTTTGGAAATTGATGTCCCTGAGTATTGACTGGTGGTTCTTCTAGCCGCCTCGAGGCATAGATGGGATTCACAATAGTCATTTTGCCCTTAATAGCTGAAGACCTGAACACAAGAGAAACATTACAGTGTCCCCCTGTGATCTTACACTCATCACCATTAAATAATCATTAAATACACACCTCCTCTCAGCTCAATCCATCATCAATGGAACATTTCCCTAATCTTGTCGGATGAATCTGGGCTCTGTTCCCTCCAAAAAATCTACATCTTTTTCTTGAATTGGCATCTTACTTTAAAGTCCCGAAAACACTGTAGGCTACAAGTACAAACGATTCCAAAAAAGTTGGGACACTGTACAAATTGTGAATAAAAACAGAATGCAATGATGTGGAAGTTTCAAATTTCAATATTTTATTCAGAATACAACATAGATGACATATCAAATGTTTAAACTGAGAAAATGTATCATTTTAAGGGAAAAATAAGTTGATTTTAAATTTCATGGCATCAACACATCTCAAAAAAGTTGGGACAAGGCCATGTTTCCCACTGTGTGGCATCCCCTCTTCTTTTTATAACAGTCTGCAAACGTCTGGAGACTGAGGAGACAAGTTGCTCAAGTTTAGGAATAGGAATGTTGTCCCATTCTTGTCTAATACAGGCTTCTAGTTGCTCAACTGTCTTAGGTCTTCTTTATCGCATCTTCCTCTTTATGATGCGCCAAATGTTTTCTATGGGTGAAAGATCTGGACTGCAGGCTGGCCATTTCATTACCCGGATCCTTCTTCTACGCAGCCATGATGTTGTAATTGATGCAGTATCAAATCAAATCAAATCACCTTTATTTATATAGCGCTTTTAACAAGTCCAATTGTTTCAAAGCAGCTTCACATTGTTAACAGGAAAATAATGCAACAGAATTTGTACAGCCGTTCTGGTGAAACAGTGATGTTATCCAGCTAATTTCAAGTATCATATAGCGTCAATGCGGGCAGATCGGTAATATAGATGAAATTTAGGTGTTCCCAACTGAGCAAGCCAAAAGCCAGAGGCAACGGTGACAAGGAACCAAAACTCCTTCAGGGTCAGAATGGAGAAAAAAAACCTTGGGAGAAACCAGGCTCAGTCGGGGTGCCAGTTCTCCTCTGGCTGACGAGTGTATGATTATAATTCTGGCAACATAGCAGGTCTTAATTCATATTAGGCAAATAGATATTTGTTAGATTATTCGAGAGATTGGAGTCGTCACGCCGAAGACGGGTTTAATGAGGATGTCGTGTCGATGCAGCATTTATGGGGGGAGTTTATTTGACATGTTCTCTGCAGACACTTCAGGGATGCGTTGGTCATGTCCAGGCGCTGGTCCACCATCTGATCTGGATACGGCCTGGATCCGGCTGACTGCAGTAAACCTCGGGATAAACAGAGAGACTAACATTAGCGTAGATGCCATTCTTCTTATGATGTAACGAGTACATCAGGTGTTATGGGAAGTGTTCCCGGTTCCGCTGACCTAGTTAATGCAGCCTAACAATCATTTACTGATTTGAGTAATAGAAATTGATAATGTTTTATGTGCAAGCCATAGTAAAGAGATGCGTTTTTAGTCTAGATTTAAACTGACAGAGTGTGTCTGCTTCCCGAACAATGCTAGGAAGACTGTTCCAAAGTTTAGGCGCTAAATAGGAAAAGGATCGACCGCCTGCAGTTGATTTTGATATTCTAGGTATTATCAACTGGCCAGAGTTTTGAGACCGCAATAGACGTGATGGAGTATAATGCGTTAAGAGTTCGCTCAAGTACTGGGGAGCTAAACCATTTAGTGCTTTGTAAGTAATAAGCAAGATTTTAAAATTTATACGATGTTTAATAGGGAGCCAGTGCAGTGTTGACAGAACCGGGCTAATATGGTCATACTTCCTTGTTCTAGTAAGAGCTTGAGCTGCTGCGTTTTGGACCAGCTGGAGTTTGTTTATTAAGCGAGCAGGGCAACCACCCAGTAAAGCATTACAGTAATCTAGCCTTGAGGTCATGAACGCATTTTGCATCGAAAGGATGTGCCGTAATTTAGATATATTTTTAAGATGGTAGAATGCAGTTTTACAGATGTTAGAAACATGGCTTTCAAATGAAAGATTGGTATCAAAGAGCACACCCAGGTTCCTAACTGACGACGAGGACTTGACAGAGCAGCCATCGAGTGTTAGACAGTATTCTAGGTTACTACTTGCAGAGTTTTTTTGTCCAATAATTAAAAATTCATTTTTTCTGAATTAAGTTGCAGGAAATTACTAGACATCCAATTTTTATATCAGCTATGCATTCCGTTAATCTTGTGAATTGGTAAGTTTCGTCAGGGCGTGAAGAAATATAGAGCTGAGTATCGTCAGCATAACAGTGAAAACTAATGCCATGCTTCCTAATGATATCTCCCAGTGGTAGCATGTACAGGGTGAAGAGCAACGGTCCTAGCACCGAGCCCTGTGGTACTCCATACTGAACTTGTGATCGGTGTGACATCTCTTCATTTACTGCTACAAACTGATAACGGTCAGATAAGATTTAAGCCATGCCAATGCAGTTCCACTAATGCCAACATAATTTTCGAGTCTATTCAAAAGAATGTTGTGGTCGATAGTATCGAATGCAGCACTAAGATCAAGTAACACTAATAGAGAGATACAACCACGATCGGATGATAAGAGTAAATCATTTGTAACTCTGATGAGAGCAGTCTCAGTACTATGATACGGTCTAAATCCTGACTGGAAATCCTCACAGATACCATTTCTTTCTAAAAAGGAACATAATTGTGAAGACACTACCTTTTCCAGTATTTTTGACAGGAAGGGTAGATTTGAGATTGGCCTATAATTGACTAATTCTGTAGGATCAAGTTGAGGTTTTTTAATAAGTGGTTTGATAATAGCCAACTTAAACGTTTTCGGTACATATCCTAATGACAAAGATGAGTTAATGATATTAAGAAGAGGATCTATGACCTCTGGTAGCATCTCTTTTAATAGCCTAGTCGGTATAGGGTCGAGCATACATGTTGATTTAGATGATTTAACGAGTTTAGCCAATTCTTCCTCTCCTATAGCAGTGAATGAATGTAATTTTTTTCTCAGTGACACAACAATGCTCTGTCTCATGTGACACTGTAGTAGACGGCTGCATGGTTATAATTTTCTTCCTAATATTATCGATCTTACACATAAAGAAGTTCATTACTGCTGTGCTGTTTACAACCATCAGAAGTATAAGCTTTATTTTTGGTTAACTTAGCCACTGTATCAAATAAATACCTAGGGTTGTGTTTGTTTTCTTCTAAGAGAGTCGAGAAATAAGCAGATCTAGCAGTTTTTACAGCCTTTCTGTATGCGATCATGCTCTCTTTCCATGAATTACGAAAAAAACCTCTCATTTTGTTTTCTTCCAGCTGCGCTCCATTTTTCTGGCTACTGTTTTAAGGGCCCGGGTGTGCTCGTTGTACCACGGCGTTGGACTATTTTCTTTAATCTTCTTTAAGCGCCGGGGAGCAACTGTGTCTAAAGTGCTGGAAAAAGAGAGTCAATAGTTTCTGTTGCAAAAATCGAGTTCCTCTAGGCTATCTGGGATGCTGAGGAGATGAAACTGATGAGGAAGATTATTTAAAAAGCAATTTTTAGTGGCGGCAGTGATAATTCTGCCATATTTGAAGCGAGGGGACGCTTTGCAGCCTTAGCTAAATTAAGTATACATGATACTAGGTAATGATCTGAGATGTCGTCGCTCTGCTGCAGAATTTCAACGGTATCAACATTTATTCTATGTGACAATATTAGGTCTAACGTATGATTAAGGCGATGAGTGGGTCCTGACACGTGTTGCCTTACTCCAATAGAGTTTAGAATGTCTCTAAATGCTAATCCCAATGCGTCTTTTTCATTATCTACATGGATATTAAAATCACCAACAATTAGTACTTTATCTGCAGCCAGTACTAACTCGGATAGAAAGTCAGCAAATTCTTTGATAAAGTCTGTATTGTGCCCTGGTGGCCTGTATACAGTAGCCAACACAAATGTCAAACGGGATTTATCAATTACACTACATAATGCTACATAAAGCACCAAAACTTCAAAAGAGTTATATTTGAAACTAGACTTCTGAGTAATACTGACGATATTATTATAAATTACAGAAACCCCTCCCCCTTTACCTTTCAGACGCGGCTCGTGTTTATAACAATAATCTTGTGGGGTGGACTTATTTAAAGTAATGTAGTCGTCAGGTTTTAGCCAGGTTTCTGTCAAACACAGCACATCTAGATTCTTATCTGTAATTATATCATTAACAATAAGTGCTTTTGGGGAAAGGGATCGAATATTCAGCAACCCGAGCTTTATCATTTGATCATCTGTATTATATCTGTTGTTTATTCGTTTGGCATCAATTAAGTTTTTACTGTTGAATGGTCTTGATGTTTTTTTGTATTTACTAATTCAGGGAACAGACACAGTCTCTATGTGATAATATCTAGGTGAAAGAGTCTCTATGTGTTGGGATTTATCTGACTTCTGTAACGGGAGACAGCTAGCAGACGGTCGGGTAAGCCAGTCCGTCTGCTTCCTGACCTGGGCCCCAGTTAGTTAAGGTTTAGCTTTAAGACTATATGCCAAATTACTAGAGAGAAGAGCAGCACCACTCCAAGAATTATGGATGCCGTCCCTCTTCAACTGGTCAGGTCTGCCCCAAAAGCTTTTCCAATTGTCTATGAACCCTATGTTATTTTGCGGACACCACTTAGACAACCAGCCATTGAGTGATGATAGTCTGCTAAGTATCTCATCAATCCTTTTAACAGGGAGCGGACCAGAACAAAAAACTGCATCTGCCATCGTACTTGCAAGTTCACACACCTCTTTTAATGTTAATTTTGGGGATCTCCGAATGGCGAAGTCGAACATCGTTAGTGCCGACGTGAATAATAATCTTAGAGAATTTACGATTAGCTTTAGCCAGCACTTTTAAATTTGCTTTGATGTCAGGCGCTCTGGCTCCCGGTAAACATGTGACTATGGTGGCTGGTGTCTCTATTTTCACGTTCCGTGTAATAGAATCACCAATAACTAGGGCACTTTTAACAGGATTCTCAGTGGGTGCGTCACTGAGTGGGGAGAACCTGTTTGATGTTCTAATTGGAACGGAAGAGTGGTTTTTTGATCCGCGATTATGCCGTCTGACCGTCACCCAAGTGCCCTGCTGCACGGGCTCTACAGCCGGAACCGAACAATGTACAACGTTCACTAAGCTAGTCGCATCCAGAGCAGTGTCTAAAGCTGTTACATTCTCACTACTCTCAAGTAAAGTCTGGATGCGTGTCTCTAATTCTGAAATCTTCTCCGTCAGCCTGACTATCTCCTTACATTTATCACATGTGAAGCCCTGCTCGCCAACGGAGACAGATACACTAAACATGCGGTGCAAGTGACAATGACTGGAGAAGAAGACATGGCTTACCGTATTTGTTGATTAATCCAATTTACCAAAGTTGTTTGATGGAGTCTATTTACTAATCCAACTCACCACAGTTGTTTAGTGAACTCAGAAAACAGGAAACCCGGGTGCAGAGATAGCAAGCTAACAGGCTAGCGAAAAGCTAATGTGTGATAGTGATTTAGATTAAAAGCTAGTGATGTCAGATTTAATGTGGTAGGCAGTGTTAGACAATATATGAAGATGAGTAGGTTATAATTAGCAGTTTAAACAACAGAGAATTATATCAAATAAAAATCCCAAAGGAGCAGAGCAGAGCACATGTGAGCACAGCAGCAATAGCAAACAGGGTAGACAGGAGCAATCGAAGACAGGAGCAATCAATCCAAGCAGGATTGATTGCTGTATGTGTCTGGCATTGTCATGTTGGAAAATGCAAGGTCTTCTCTGAAAGAGACGACGTCTGGATGTGAGCATATGTTGTTCTAGAACTTGGATATACCTTTCAGCATTGATGGGGCCTTTCCAGATGTGTAAGCTGCCCATGCCACACGCACTCATGCAACCCCATACCATCAGAGATGCAGGCTTCTAAACTGAGCGCGGATAACAACTTGGGTTGTCCTTGTCCTCTTTAGTCTGGATGACATGGCATCCCAGTTTTGCAAAAAGAACTTAACATTTTTGATTCGTCTGACCACAGAACAGTTTTCCACTTTGCCACTGTCCATTTTAAATGAGCCTTGGCCCAGAGAAAACGCCTGCGCTTCTGGATCATGTTTAGATATGGCTTCTTTTTTGACCTATAGAGTTTTAGCCGGCAACGGCGAATGGCACGGTGGATTGTGTTCACCGACAATGTTTTCTGGAAGTATTCCTGAGCTACAGTAGCATTCCTGTATGTGATGCAGTGCCGTCTAAGGGTCCAAAGATCACGGGCATCCAGTATGGTTTTCTGGCCTTGACCCTTACGCACAGAGATTGTTCCAGATTCTCTGAATCTTTGGATGATATTATGCACTGTAGATGATGATAACTTCAAACTCTTTGCAATTTTTCTCTGAGAAACTCCTTTCTGATATCGCTCCACTATTTTTGGCCGCAGCATTGGGGGAATTGGTGATCCTCTGCCCATCTTGACTTCTGAGAGACACTGCCACTCTGAGAGGCTCTTTTTATACCCAATCATGTTGCCAATTGACCTAATAAGTTGCAAATTGGTCCTCCAGCTGTTCCTTATATGTACATTTAACTTTTCCGGCCTCTTATTGCTACCTGTCCCAACTTTTTTGGAATGTGTAGCTCTCATGAAATCCAAAATGAGCCAATATTTGGTATGACGTTTCAAAATGTCTCACTTTCAACATTTGATATGTTATCTATATTCTATTGTGAATAAAATATACGTTTATGAGATTTGTAAATTATTGCATTCTTTTTTTATTCACAATTTGCACAGTGTCCCAACTTTTTTGGAATCGGGTTTGTACACTATAAAAATAAAGGTTTCAAAGGTTGGGTTTTTTTTGCTTTTCTTCCAGTGATGCCATAGATGAACCATTATGATTCCCTAAGAACTTTTTAGTGAACAGTTCTTAAAATATATTTTTTTAAATAACCTTTATTTAGTCTGTGTAAAAAAATAAATGCTCCATTTACTCTTTCTCTACACTCTTAAAAATAGTTCTAAAAGAGGGCTACCATTTGGGTTCCCCAAAGACCCTTTTAGTGAAAACTTCTTTAAAAAAAAAAAAACATTTTAATAATCTAAATAAGTTTTTTCCACTATAAAGAGTAACTCCATGGATGTTAAAGGTTCTTCATGGAACCACAGATGCCAATAAAGAACAAAATGTAACTTTGTCAGTTTATTACTGTTTATTTGTCAGAAAAAGTTTTGCCAGCTCCAGTGCTTTATGCTTCCGCATTTTTGTATTCCCGCCCATGGGCAGTCAGATCGACAGAGGGTTATTAACAGAACAGTAATTGTAAGGGTTTATCAAAGGAAATTGTTTTGTACTAAATCCACTTATCCACAGCATTATTGAAAAAATGGAATACTATGGCAATAGCTTTCTTACCTGTACACAACAGGGTTTTGCTTCATGGGGTTGGGTGGAACTGACAGAATGGCCGTTTCCTTCAGTTTTTTTCAGTTTTTTCCCCTCTTGTCTCATAAAAACTGGTCATCCAGTTTGAAATGACTACAAATTTATTTGTTTTCATATTTTCCATTGTGGCATTCTCTCTGTATTTATTAATCTTTGCAGCCTTTTAGCCACTGCCTACAACACACTGGATCCTTCACTGGAAACCGAAAGTAACTCATTCCCGCTAAACGTTTACTCTTTGATTTCAAGAAGTCAAGACGACATAGTCACGAATAATGTTCGCTAAGAAGTGTTTCCTGTTAAATCAAGACCTCAGACGGAAACATGCCCAGTGCATTATGGGTGTTGAAATTGTGAAAGACAACAGTCTTTTTTCTCTGTTTTCTCTAGTCAGGTAGCAAAAACATCTTTCTACTGTATTAGGCAGCCAAGTTTTATTGAAAAACCCATTATGACAGTGGTGGCTGGTGAAATACTACCGCTTTAAGAGTGTAGTGGCAAAAGCAACACATTAGCCTACTCTTTTTGGATATTTTTCCCTATCCATTATTAACATTTTCCCCACCAGCGGTTTAAAGAATAAAGAAAAAAAAAAAAAACCTGTCAGCCACCGCCAGCATTTTTTTAAATATAATTTTCACAACATTTTCATGGCCCCCAGAATATTTTATTGATTATCTGAACAAGAACTAAACTTTTCATTTTTCATGTGGTTTCATAAAAAAGCAACATTTTGAGCAAAAAGCTGTGAAAATCGTTTTTTTTTTTTTTTTTTTGTCAAAGACTATACAAGGATCGGATTCAGAATGATGATCAGAACATAGATGGAGTATGTCGAGTCCATCAACACCCCCAAAGTTTCACAGTCCTATAACTCGTCCTGGATCGACATTTCATTCAGTAACTTTAGGCAGTTTTGATTTATATACCTCTACTGTGCATCTGCTTACATATGCTATCTACAGTGGCCGAGAGAGCTCAATGCGCTGCAACTGAAGAAAACGCACAGTTGCAGCACATCAAACTGATGAAGATGTTTTCTTAATTTGCTGGTATTTTTTCTATTTGCATGTTTTCTTCAGTTGCAACGCGTTGAGCTCTCTCGGCCACACAGTAGCCCTTGTTTCTGCTGCTTCTTCGCATGTGTTTTGATCAGGAGATTCAGTACTCTTTCAGAAGATGTGTAATAGCGCCTTCTAGCGTATAACAGTGAAAACACAGACGGAACGCTGGAAATTTCCATCAATTGCAAGGAAGCATTGTCTCATAAATTATGGAAATGGAAGAGTTAAATATAAACTAGGTCATTTAGTATCATAAAGTCTATAGTATGCCAACATTTAGCTGTTTTGATTTTTAGTTGTAGTGATTTCAGGTTTTAATAACTGCATTCAGTCCAGGCAAAACATGACCCACATAAGTAGCCTAATGTTTTTATGAAAATGCATTAATGCAAAATATAAAAACAATTTAAGTGTAAACAAAATCCAAACTATGATTGAAAAACAAATGTGAGTGTTACTGAGAAGCAAGATATACGCTCTGGCTACTTACTGTTTCTAGTATGAAAACTGTGCACTGTAATGCAGGGATTATTTCTACATTTAGTTTAGTTAGTAGTTTTTTCAGGACAAATTTTGCTATACTTAATTTGATGAAAGGAATATGTTTTACCTAGTGGTTAAGTTGAAAAATTATTTTGCAATAGACTCTGAACTGAAAACATAAGCACACTTATCTACGAATGTCCACGTGACAAGTTGTTTCTGCCTAGTTTTCTCTGTCTATTCAAGTAATAATAAATCATACATTTGCTTCCTCTCCACAAAGGAATAGGCCATTCTTCCTCCATACAGTGACTGCAAGCCATTCTCCAATCAGAATAAATTCTTCTGAGGTTTCATTATCCATCAATGTTGCTTTGTTGGAGATATGACATTACAGACTATATCAGATCTAATAGACCTCAGCACATATTATTCACTGTGTTCATTTAATATTTTTTTTGAACATTCATTTCTTTTATGCATTAGCATCAGTGATAAGGAAGTGAACTTACAGTGTCCCTGAGAAGACACTAAAGGCATACTTAATAATGCCTGAATCTCATTGCCAATGTTGGGGAAAGTTACTTTTAATACATTACAATATTGTATTAGGGGAGAGTGGGGTAAAATGAGCCAGTGGGTAAGTTGACCCACCCTCTTTATCTTGGCATCTGTGCACTTTTATTGTTTTATGGTTTCATGTGAACATATATTTTGGATCCCATCATTTCTGCCAGATTGTGAACAAGAGAAGCACATGGGAGTGGAAGGCACCCATTTATTTAGTTTTGGGCTTGTCAAAGTAAGATTTTAGTTTAACAGATGTAATAGCCGTTACATCAAAGCAAACGTGTCCAGGTCTAAAATATTTATGATCCATAATGGTGATTTAGCAATGTATAAAACCATGCAAATCATTTAGCTAGAAATTTGCCTGAATTGGTAAGCTTGCTAGTTTTATCCAAAAAGGCAGCTATGGGCAAAGTGAGCCAAATGTTGTGAGGTAAACTGAGCCAGCATTTTAAAGGTGCACTATGTAAAAAATGTTCATTAACGAAGTCGTCTGTATCGCAATTTCTTCATATCTGCATTACCCTCGGTTTCCGGTTTTATTTTCCTCTCACTGTAGTGTGCAACAAGTGTCATAGCAGCCACCGAGTGAACACACAGAGTAATGTCATAACATAATTTTCAACACACTCAAATGTATTTAATATGATAACAGATCTGCGTTACCTCATACTCATGACCGGAAAAGCGAACCACCTCGCTGGCAACTGTGGCATAATAAAAGTCCCGCTGCTCGTGAGGCGTGTGTTGCATTCATCTTAATAACAATCGCTCCAGCGGCCTTGCTCAGCTCACAACACTCCTGCTCTGCTTCATACTACAGTAATGTTAATAATCGCATCCATGAACTTGATTTCTGCCCGAGTCCTATCCCGATTCTTTTACACCGGCTGTGAGGTGAAGACCACGGCTGCGTCTGAAAACCTTATCAGACAATGGCTTGTAGGGCAGAGTTTGGGCATGAAGGCACCTCACAAAACAAATTTTGGACAGACTTCTAAGGCAGTGTAACAGTTTAATGATCTACAGCAAAATAGAGAGAGCTTTGGTGAGAAAAAAATTTACATTTACACACAAACTGACCCTCAAACGCAACTTTCGGGTGCCATCTTTTTATACCAGCTCAACTGTCACAGAATGGAATGCACAGGATTGTGGGATATCAAAGGCAGCGAAGGATACATATATGCTGCCTTCAAAAATCAATCAGATGAAGGTGTCTCAGGAGACTAACAATAGATTCCTTGAAATGTGTCCTCCAAAGGCAGTATTTTCCAGGTTTCGGACACAGCCATCATGTCCCAAGATTCTGCGCTCAAGTTTGATGTCATCAAACTACGCCTTTGTTTTGAATAGGCGACCTCCAGCGGACGTAAAAGTTACATAGTGCACCTTTAACTTACCCTACCATAAGGCACTGTTAGTTAAGTTAAATCTCTGAAGTACAAACTGGTATAATTTCAATGTAATGATACACTGGTTTAGTTTTCTTATCATTTCCTATAATTTTTTTTTTCTTTCTTTTTTTTTTACATTATTTGATAGGAACCATGTACAAGTACAGCAAATCCTTCTCTGATAAGAGCCAGAAGATATTTCATCATATATATCTTTACACCTGTAGTCCCTAATGGCCTAACATGTTTGACATTGCAGAAAAACTACCATGCCAAGAACCTTTTGACTAAAATGTTCATTATTTTCAGTGACATTTAATCATTTATTCAGTTTTTATTCAGTTTAATTTTACTCAACAAACTCTGTTTAGTCCGGTTACAACTTTGGTATTCAACATATTGTTTCAGAAATGCTAACAATTAAAGATATTGAAATTTCAACTTCATTTGGTTGGTTTTATGTTGTTTAAGTTAGATTTAAGAACAGAAATATGACTATTTGTAAAAGAAATTTCATTATTGAAGGTGTTTTTAAAAGAGGTAAATTATCTTTACAATTTCACATGGTTTTGATTCAGATTCAATTAGATGGTCTGTTTACACCTAGATGCTGGTGCAACTGACCCACTGACTCTAACCTGGGGTAAATAAAGCCAACGGAACACCTCTTTATAAGAAACCATATTTGTAGAACCCTTTGTCATAAATGCATTCTGATCATTTAAAATGATAGCAAACATCTTGAAATTACTTTAGATACTTTCATTGGACTTCTGCCTTATTTTCTCTTATATTGAGGACCACATAAGTAAAAAAAAAAAAAAAAAAAAAAAAAAAAAAAAAAAAAAAAAAAAGCCTCATCTTACCCCACTCTCCTAGACTGGGTAAACCCAGTCCGATCTGCTGGCGATTTGATTTCGCCCTGCAGCTCAGGCTGGAAACCTGTATTACTATCCTGCTTCTGTTACAAATTTGCGGGGACCAATCACAAACCGGCTTATCAACCTGGCATGCTATTGGTAGGCTTAACACAATGACAGATAGCGAAGCGATGGATCATTGGTCTGATTGGTTGAAGGACTATCCAAATGCGTACCAAAAGGTATACTGAAATAACATATATAATATTCAAACATGATTGTATAAAACGTGATCGATTATAACATTTAAAATATGGTTTAGACTCCCAGGAAACTTTGGATTCATTATGTTAAACATCCTGATAATACATTACGGCAATTTGTCCACAGTTGCTTGCTACAATCGTTCCTGGGAATGAATAATTGATAGAGAGCTTAAAATGATTCCACTATAAGAACAGACACCTCTGATTATGAGCCACGTTAACAATGGACAAGTCCTGCATGCTCATTTGACAAAGTGATGTATTTGAACTGCACTGGACGGCTCTATTAAATAATACATTAAACCTGGGTGCAATTTGGATGCTTGCAAAGAGAAGTGCTGGCATTGGTGGAATGAGATTTTTCACATTGACATCTAATTACAAATGAATGAGAGGGTGAGCAAGTGTTTATAGATTACTCAGAATGACAGCCTAACATCTTGATGCTGTCAACAGTTTACTGAAAAACTTTACAGGATTTACTCACATTGTTAGGACAGCTTTAGTCAAGACAGCTTGAGCTTCTGCTCAGCCATGTGACCACAGATGCAAACTTTAAATTTCCCTTTGATTTCTTGAAACGGTTTATGCCCCATTGGTTACTGAAATAATTTGATTAGCAATACTATTTTCGGACTGTACTTTTTGGTGACACAAGCAGAGAGCACTGTGAAACTTCCACTCTAAAGGTCCGTTCACACCAAGGACGATAACTATAAATATAGCAATAAAGATAATTGTTCTCAATATTAAAGAATAGCAGAATTCACACCACGGCGATAACGGCATGGGGAACCGATAGTTGGAATCGCTTTCTGAACGATTTTATCCAGCTGATGAACGATAAAAATAAAAATTTGACAGTCAATCGTACATCCTGGTGTAACAAGCTCGAGCATTTATATAGAATAAACAGAACGATATCGTCGGTAATATTATCTTTATAGTTAACTTTATAAGTATTGTTCTTGGTGTGAACGGGTCTTAACCCTTGCATGTTCTGCCACTCATTTCAAAACAAAACAAAAAAGTAGACAGTTTTTTTTAAAGACACAAATCTTAACCTATAGGGGAAGTTGTCTCTGTGTAAAACATATTTTACAAGATAGAAGTCAGAAAGTACAACATACTTTAATGTCATCAGCTGTGAAATGCTGCAAAACCTTAGTAGTTTATAGTTGTGATCCAGATCCAGTCATTTCGGTGGGCCTATACAGTGACCAGCAGGAAAATAACGGGGGTGTTTTCAGTAACTGAAAATGAATTTCAGAATTATTTGGCATAATTCCTGGATAAGGTCATCATGAAGGGAAAACTAAAAAGAAATGGGGAGAGATACACTGACAGGAAAAGAAAGAGAAAGTCAACAGACCGTACAAACTCACTGAAGGTTAAATTTGCAGATGGGTTTAAAGGCACTTAATCCCACCTCTCTCAAATGTCTCCAATAATAGAAGGTAAAACTTGGCCACTTTACCCCTTCATAATGACCATGAATCCTTAAACTCATTTAATAGGTTTTCAGGCTTATTGTACTTGGTTATTTAACATTAGCATTAATGATCTCCTCCAACCTGTCATCCTTAGCATCTCGGGCATGGGCAAAAGTGCAATGCTCGCACAGTTTATTATTGGTCACAAAAGGAACACCTTTAAATACCACTGTGTCCAAATATTATATTCCTTATATTTTCAGATATTTCTACGAGACATCGGATATCCAGTAGATGTCAGTATTTCTCTTCTGAGATCAATCCAAATCCTTTGGTTTGCTTCTAAATCTGCACATATTTAAGATATGTAGATATGTAGATTTTCTGCATGGAAGAAGAGATTTATGTTTTAGCAAATTTATCTAGGTCTGAAAAATATGGATGAACTGTTGATTTATGAAACTGTTTGGGTTAATGAAATTCAATGTATAAAATTATTAATTTATTTATAATTTAAACTATTATTATTATGTGATTTGTGAAATGTATGAAATTAAAAGTTCAGTAAAAATGAATTGCAGGGTAATGCAGTATCTACAGTAGCAAGAAAAAGTATATGAACTGCTTGCAGAATCTGTGAAAATTTGAATAATTTTAACAAAATAAGAGATCATACAAAATGCATGTTATTTTCTTTTTATTTAGTACTGTCCTGAATAAGATATTATACATAAAAAAGTGTTTACATATAGTCCACAAGACAAAAAAAGAAAAAAGCTGAATTTATTAAAATTACCCCATTCAAAAGTTTATGAACCACCGATGTCGTTCCCTGGATGATCCACAGCGGGTTTTTTTTTTTTTTTTTTTTTTTTTTGACCTATATTTTGTATTTCATCAAGCCCATCAAAATGTTGAATGCCTCAACACCAAAATTTTACAACATCCCAGCTAACAAAAAATATATTGTAAGTTCCAATTAAGTTGTGAAATGCTATTTTTGTATGCTCTCAGAATGTTAAAAATGACCATAAAAAAATAATTAAAAAAATGCTTTAAAAACATTTTTGCTTTGTTCTTGGTGAAAGTCTTAATACTTGTAAAATTATAAAATCAAGAAAACATGTTTTTTTGTTTTATATTTTGCAACTATTATGAGGACATTGATTTTGAATGTTCCCTGAAAAAAGTTGTAAGTAGTAATGTTTAAAAAACAGTCGACTAACATCCAACCAAAATATATGATACCCCCTGCTAGAGACGATAGCAGACTACAGAGAACACCCATTATAAGGGACACAGAAGTCGGGTGAAAGAGCTGCATGTTTCTGTAAGTTAGTCAGAGGAAATGGCCAACTTGAATATGGCTACCTGAAGTTTGTCTGAAGCTCTAACCACATCTAGGAGGACTTCCTTTGAACTTTGCAGATGCAGCACTGGTGCATCATTGTAGACAAACAATCACAGATCACATGGCTGCTGAAAAAAAGAGGCAGCAAAGGATTGTTTGAAAGCTACAAGTCGGTCATTTAAGGGAACAAAAACTTTAAGTTAACACGGTTTGGTTGCCGCTGGTGGTTTGATACTGGAAGTTGTGTGATTAAGACCTTGTACAGGAATCATGCATCAACATTTACTGCTAGCAAGTGGTTACCGCTTTAAATGCTTTATTTTTAGCTGTCCCTTTCTTTTCACTTCTCTTCCTTTCAAAATCTGCAATGCTATGAAAAGTCCGAACTTTGTTTTAGATTTTTTTTTTTAATTACTCAAAATGCTATATATGACGCTATATGATATAGGATAAGGTGAATTCAGGGAGATTCAACCTGAATTATTATTATTATTTAAAAATTATTTTTTATACTTGTCATCTATGTGTGTTACACTTATTCAGGGGAGGCAAACTCTGGAGAGCCACAGTCCTGCAGAGTTTTGCTTCAACCCTAAGCAAACAAACCTGAACAAGTTAATCGAGGTCTGAAGGGTTACTAAGAAACTACATGCAGGTGAGTTTTATCAGGGTTGAAGCTGAACTCTCCAGGACCGGAGTTCGCCACCCCTGCACAAATTTGTCATTTTATGTGCCCTGCATACATTTCCTGTGTTTGCCATAGTTACGCATAGAAATGTAAGTAATGTTAATGCAGTAGTTGACCAGTTGTTTTTAATTCAATACAGCTGCACATTGCAAATTAGACATACACCTATCAGAGTGTATGGCCATTTGTCAGATCAGGCATAACATTGTGTTGGTCCCCCTGACCCGTCGAGGCATGGACTCCACTAGATCCCTGAAGGTGTGCTGTGGTATCTGGCACCAAGATGTTAGCAGCAGATCCTTTAAGGCCTGTAAGTTGCGAGGTGGGGCCCACAGATGCTTGATTGGATTGAGATCCGGGGAATTTGGAGGCCAAGTCAACACCTCAAACACATTGTTGTGCTCCTCAAACCATTCCAAAGCATCACACTGCCTCCACCGGCTTGCCTTCTTCCCATAGTGCATCCTGGTGCCATGTGTTCCCCAGGTAAGCAATGTACACGCACCCGGCCATCCACGTGATGTAAAAGAAAACATGATTCATCAGACCAGACCACCTTCTTCCATTGCTCCGTGTTCCAGTTCTGATGCTCACGTGCCACTGTTGGCACTGTCTGCGGTGGACAGGGGTCAGCATGGGCACCCTGACTGGTCTGCGGCTATGCAGCCTCATACACAACAAACTGCGATGCACTGTGTATTCTGACACCTTTCTATCAGAACCAGCATTAACCAATGCTGCAAGTTGGCATTTACGCTTTTGGTCTGATTTTCCAGCCTTCTTTCCAACACTTTTCCTTTTTTCATATCCACCCAACATTGTCTCAAACAAATCCAAACAATGTTATTAGAGCAAGCTATAAGTCTTCTTTACAACAACATTATAAGTCAATTTAAATATTTGGGAGTGCAGAGTTCATAAAAATGTGTGCAATCAAGGAGCCATCTTGGAACCTCCTCCGACCATGTGTTTTATACACCGCACACGCTGAGTCACGATGACGTCTAAACTTTAAAGCCGTGCACATTCGTGCAGAAAAGTACATTTATTTCTCCTTTTCAAGTAGAAACATGCACGTTGATGTTATTATGATGATGTTGCACTAATCTTGTATATTTGCACCAAATGATGATATTCATTAATAAATGTCAGAAAGCTAACGTGCCAGCTTCTTCAGCCCAATTTCACAGCTATTCATACATATTTTACGAGGTGGCTAATTCATACAAATTTGTATGACCTCACTCGTACGATTCTTGCTAAATCGTGCATATTTTACGAGTTGCACAATTCATATGTATTCGTACGAATGACCTCCCCCACCACTAATCCTACCCATCACTGGGGTTTAGACAAATTTGTACAAGTGAGGTTGTACAAATTTGTACAAATTAGCCACCTCGTAAAATACATACGAATTGGTCGTGAGATTGTGTTGGTTTCTCAGATCCTATAATGTGTTATTACATTAACATTGTTTATATGTTAGTCATATTAAGATTATTCTGACATGCTGAACTATCACAAATATGGAATTGTCAGTGAATTTCAGACAATTCTTGTTTAATTGTTTATGTGCAGTATGGAAATGTTTATATATCTGTAGAAACCAGTTTTCAAGGACTATCTGTACAATCCCATCCCACACAAAAACATTCACATTATTTATCTTAGTAAAATGAGAATAATCTGTTATTTAAACTGCGATTAAATTATAGAAAGCAATTAAAAAATTCTCCCTTTACAATCGCTGGAGCTGTCAATCAAATAGCGCAGGTTTATCAGTGTCCGAGCCCTGGACTCGCCAAAACTCCTGTAATAAATCAACAAATCACTTATTTACATTGTGTTTACACTGTTCGTTATGATGAAAGCATTCTTTAGGGTGTCGAAATCGAGTTGCAATGACGAGATCGCTGCGTTCATGCGCTCAACATGTCTGAAATTGGCTACAATACTCATCACTGCAACCTTTCATGCCACAATCTAAATATAATGCTATAGATCTAAATATAATGCCGTAATCAACACTTTTCATGATTAGTTAACCTTGAAAGCTGTAATAGTAAAAAGTTCTTGAGAAAGTCCCACATGCAATACTAGCTATTTCATATGCAAAGGCGTTAGCCAATCACAGCATTGGGAGTTTACACTGAAGTCTCACAGCAGACACGCCCCTTCAAAACAGAGTGTTCAGAGCAGAGGGTTAAAATCAGGGTAGGAAAAATGCCTTTTATTTCTAAATTATGACAATTTTTATATAAAAACCATTAAGGTTAGGGTTAGGGGTTTAACATTATAAGTGCACCACAGGAAACAAAACAATAAAACAATGCAGTTCATGACCCCTTTAAAATATAGAAATAAAATTCTAATAAAACATTCATGGTGATTTAGGCTTAAATAATAGCCAATAAAGAACTAAAATAAAGATCTGCATTTTCATATTTATTAATAAAAAATAAAATAAAAAGGATATCCTCAGTTAATAGCCGGTTGTTGATCTTGTTAATCTGTCCAAACACAGTCATTTAATAACACCATAAAAATAATATGGCGCTGAATGCTAGCACAGCTGTGTCTGCCTTTAACTGGCCACTCCATGTTGAGACCTTCAGACCTTTGTATGGATCAGCTGTAGAGACATGTTTGTCACATGTAAGAGAGTTGTAGCACACAACAACTACGAATCAAAATAATGTTTTTGTTTCAGTTCAAACCTGTGACGTTGAGGTACACAAGATGGCCTTTCGCTTGAGTCCCACTATTGAGACATCTGGCGTCACACTGGTAGTATCCACTGTCTTTAAGGTCCAAGGAATTGAATGAGAGGAAAATATTTCTGCGCCTGTATTGTTCTTGTTCTTTTTGTGTTTCATTTACTGTGATTAAATATTGGTTTGGATCTGTAATGGGTTTGGACTCAGGTTCACGCTTAGAGGGGTTTATGTACCACCAATTGGTCAAAATGTCACAATTCCATGTCTCATACCGCACCTCACACTTGAGAGACACCGAATGGCCTTCAAGCTTCGTCACCGGTTCACGGGAGTATACCACAGCCACTGTACCTGGGGAATATTCTGTATTTCATCAAGCCCATCAAAAATGTTGAATGCATTAAAAAAGACCTCAACACCAAAATTTGACAACTCAGAATACAACAAAAATATGTTTTGTTTTGCTAACATTCCAATTAAGTTATGAAAATTTTATTCTACATTGTTTTGGTAAATGTCATATAGGCTAATCCTGATAAAATAGCCAAAATTATAAAATAGAGAAAACATTCCCTTAAAGGTGGGGTAAGCGATTTCTGGTAACCGATGTTTCAAATCACCAAAAGCAAACACGCCGCTACCCCAAAAGGGTCTCGCCAATATTTTGACAGCTCCGCACCACACATATGTACACAACCCAGGCAACCACTATGCCCTTGTCCCACATGGCACTCTAAATCCTCACGGTCTAACTCTGAGTCCGCACTTTCACAACGTAATGTCGCTTTGACTGCTGGGTAGAAGTCCTCTGCGTAGCTCGTGAACTTGCAGGCTCAGCTGAAGTGTGCATTGAGGGCGCATAGCAGCCGCAAAAGGGGGCACTCACGAGCACCCTTCTTTAAGCTTAAATGATGAATGGGACACCCTACGGTGTTGTGGACTTAACAGACACACGCACTTCAGTGAAAGCAATGTGTGTTACTATGGTAATACAGGTCGAACGTTCAATGAAAAAGTAATCCCTTCCATCCCAAAAACACAAACACAGTTCATGAAAAACTTGATAGCACGAGCACAACAGTCCAACTAACATATAAATTACAATTATGACAAGATTAGAGGGTTATATTGATCACTAAAAGAGGAACCAAAGGAAACAAACATATATTATAGGCTATATTAGGAGTATATTATCTTACTTTTCGGACACACTTTGGGAGCTGAAACTTGAAACAGATGCTCCAGGCTTATAGGGTGTGGAAATGAATGGGTCTTTATCATAGCTAAAGTGAATGACCATACGATTGCAAATGAACAAACAAGTGAACATGACACAAGCATATTCAAGCAAAAGCCAGCATATATTAGTTCTGTGAAACAAAACAAAACCAATGTTACTCACTTATCAAGAAAGAAATAAAGCAACCTCGGCGTCCAATTGCAGACCTTCCCGCTCCTTTCTAAAGCATTTTTTAAATATCGCTTACCCCACCTTTAATGCTTTCTGTTTTATAATTTTGCGAATTGGTGGGAGGAAGAAGCGATCGCTACTGCTTGCTGAATTAGTCGAACAACGAAAACAATTTTTTTTAAAGGCAAGTTCAGCCCAACATTAAAGATGATGCCTGCTCTGTCCAAAACGATACTGTTTGATTAACTGCTCATTGTCAAACATTTAAAAAACATTCTTCCTCTACTGAAAGATTTGCGCACCAGCGCCATCACAAGCAACTCCTAACCACCCCTTATGAAAATGAACCATGGTTTTACTACAAATAAAACCAAAAAAACATGGTTATTGTAGTTAAACCATGGTAACCAGAAATTAACCATGGTTTTGCTACTCTAACCATAGTTTAACCATGGTATTTGTGGTAAAACTGTGGTTATATAAATGGTAATCAATTAGCCAAAAAAACATGGTTACTATACTTTTACTACAATAAAACCATGGTTATTTTTCGTAAGGGACTTGAGAGACCTCTCGGGCTGTCTTAAATAACTGGGAGAGTAAGAGTTATTCTTAGCTTTAAGAAATGTTATAATTTGCTTTTATACTTAAGTTTGAATGTAGGAGTAAATGGCACCTTGAGAAGCTTGATAAATACGGGCCCAGATAACTAAACAAACGTTCTATTAATGTTACTGGAAGAACGTTCATAACTTTCAAAGAAACTTTGCAGAATGTTAGTCAAAGTTCGCTGTTTGCTGGGCAAGCTTTATTAAAAACAAATGTGTGTCTGGCTGATTCATTTATTTATAGTGTTAATGTTAATATGCTGTGACATATTTGAATTTTTATATTACTTAGTTAAGAAGTAAGAAAGACTTACCCCCTGCTAGAGACGATAGCAGACTGCAGAAAACAACCATTATAAGGGACACAGAAGTCGGGTGAAAGAGCTGCATGTTTCTGTAAGTTAGTCAGAGGAAATGGCCAACTTGAATATGGCTACCTGAAGTTTGTCTGAAGCTCTAACCACATCTAGGAGGACTTCCTTTGAACTTTGCAGATGCAGCACTGGTGCATCATTGTAGACAAACAATCACAGATCACATGGCTGCTGAATAAAAAGAGGCAGCAAAGGATTGAAAGTTACAAGTTGGTAATCTGAGAGAACAAAAACTTTAAATGAACACGTGTTTGGTTGCCACTGGTGGTTTGATACTGCACGTTATGTTTAGACCTTAGACAGGAATCGTGCCTCAACATTTACCACTAGCAAGTGGTTACCGCTTTAAATGCTTACTTTTTAGTTCGACCAGTCACCAGACCAGTGGCCCTTTCTTCTCATTTCTCTTCCTTTCAAAATCTTCAATGCTATGAAAAGTCAGAAGTTTACGTTTTAGTCTTTTTTTTTAACCTAGAATTACTTAGAACGCTATATATGACACTATATGATATAGGGTAAGGTGAATTCAGAGAGATTGAACCTGAATTCATCTTATGATATTTTTAGTCTTGTCATCTATGTGTTACACTAATCTGTTGACATATTTTATGTGCCCTGCATACATTTCCTGTGTTTGCCACACTGCTTTCCCTTTTTAAGGTTATGCATAGAAATTTAAAGTGCCCGTATTAAGCTATTTTAAAGTTTCCTAATTTTGTTTTGGAGGTCTTTAAAAAAAAAAAAAAAAAAAACCTTTAATTTTCTCTTAAAATACACTGCACATCACCACATTGAATCAGTCTCTCTAAGGCCACATCCACACGAAACCGCCTCAAAACGATGTAGTATAGATGCCAGGCCAGTGTGTGGCGCTGTAATTCTGCCACAGAAATACATTTAAAAAAGAGAAGAAGAGTTGTGGCTAGAACGGCTACAGCAATGTAGAATGTAGAGGCAAATTTCATGATAAAATAACAATAAATAAATTTGCTACTTACCAGATTGTGTTTTATTAATGCCTACTCCTACCCTTACAATAATGCAAATATAATAATTAAATGCCCAGTGCCCGCTTGTATCGCATTCTAGTCTTTAACTTGTGGGACGTGGTGTGTTGACAGGTGTGCTTTATTTTTCGAATAATTCAACAGCCCGCAGTCAATTAATCAGCTTATACTACAGTTACCACACCTTAAAATATTGATCAGATGATTTATTTTTTAAGACATTTGTCAGGTTTTGTCCTTAAAACACTCGTGTGTAGGACTAATTTCGTACGCATCTAAACCCAAGCCTCTGTTGCTTATTCCAAAACGTCATTTTAGAGCTAGAGAGAGAGGGAGGGAGAGCTATGTGAATTAACTCAGGCTCAGT